>JBBPBX010013293.1:5968-20769 GCA_038048925.1 Garcialebias charrua | reverse complement strand
GAAAAATAAATATGGACATTATAGCAGGTCAATTAAATATATAAAACATTTGGTAAAGTTCTTAATTAATTGGTGCCTTTTTTAAGTGCATTTATTTATTAAGATATATATATATTATATATACATATATAATATATATATATTGTAAATACTGTGTATATATATATTATGTATATATACATATATACTGTATACTGTATATATATACACTATGTATATGTATATATGTATATATATATGTATATGTATATATATATGTATATATATATATGTATATATATATATGTATATATATATATATATATATATACATACATACACGGTATATATATAGGTGTGTGTGTGTGTGTGTGTGTGTGTGTACTTTGTATTCCAATGGTTACAGTAGGTGTAGTTTTAATGTGGAGTTGGAGTCACAGGTCACGTTTATCCCTAAAAATCCTTAATTATTGACTGTATTAGCCATAACTGTTTAGTTGTTTATTTTAATTAATGCTACAAAACTAAAACTATGTAAAACAACCGAAGTCTTTAAATCATGAAGATTTGCACATTTTTCATTCCTTTATCCTTTATTCTTATATGTATTATTATTATGTACATCCTTTATTTAAGCATGTTAATCCCAAAGGTTGAATGAAAAATGTGCAAATCTTCATAATTTAAAGACTTTGGCTGTCTTACAGTTTTATTTTGTAGCATAAATTACACTCTGATTTCCATCTGATCAGAAAAGGGTTTGCTGTTTTCTGATTTTTCCTTTATGCCTCTCAGTGGGAAGGTGCCGGCTGGACCTACACTGTGGCTCAATCTAATGATCTTGTTCATGTAGTTAAAAATTATAGGATGAATGGGATTACGTTTCAATCCAAGTTAGCTTGAGAGCTTTTAGTTTGCTGGAGGACAAAACACCAAGAAATACCAGTCTGTAGTTATTTTTCCACTGTAAATATCAGAGTCAGAGTCAGAGTCAGAGTACTTTTATTAACATTGCACAAGTTTTCACCAGTACAGCGTGAATATGTACGCACAGTCATCCGGAAGGGGGCGAGTGTGTGAAGCTGCTGCTTATCAGACCACATGAGACATCATATCACATTATGTTCTTCAGCGCGGCCTCTCCCATCCGTATCGGGATGAAGGTCAAAGGTGTGAAAACAAGGAAAGAACCATGAGGGTCACAGCGTTGGTATTAAAAAAGATGTATCACATTTTGTCTTTCAAGACACCATATGAGACAGAAAAAACTATACCAGAAGCACATTTAAGACAATCACATGTTGCATTTTGAGACTGAGGCAGTGAGACTTCTGTCCATGAGACATTCCAGATAGCAAACAGTTCTGAGGTGAAACCAGCCGGCCTCCGATAACGCTCATAAAAAAGTTCTCCGGGGGGGGGGGGTGTAGCGATAGTGCAGCTGTTTGCCTCAGAAAACACGTCTCAGGAGAAATTTGACATCCAGCCTTTTTCCAAGGCTGTTTAGGGTAAAGTCAGATAAGGATTACAAATATTTTTCACTTCAGGCAGACAGTATAATTCCTTCAGCCTTGAGTCTTGCTGGGCAACTCTGATATGGTCCAATTCTGGACTTTTTCCTCTGATCCAGCTGTGGCCCTTAGATGTTGACCACCAGCGTCCAGAGTCCCAATCCGAGCGGATGATCTGCGATCCTCAGATCGTGTTCACCCTCCGGATTAGCTCGTAAACAGCTGATTTCCGAGGTCACGGCGCAGATCAGATCGGGTGCTCCAACATTAGGTTCTGCTGAAACTCTCCCTCATTTGCCGATAGGCCAGTGCTCCACAAAACGCCAAAAAAGCAAAGCGCCGCCATCGTAATCCAATTTAATCCAGATTCTTCACATTCCCTCAGAGCACACAGAGAGCGAGACGTCACCATTCCATTGAATCCATGGCGTATCTCTCGTTTCGTCTGCGGGGATGGGCAGGCTCCCCATGCCTTGCCTTTTGTTGAAATCTTTCAGTAGAGTTGAATACCCATAACACCCAATTCATCTTAATCTTTGTTCGATGTGCTTCATGAGAAGCTGCAGACAAGACAAAAAGCAACGGCAGCAGGGGGGGGGGAGGACAGGGGAGGAGAGGAGAAAAGGTGACTGCCTCCTTCAGAAGCCAATATATGACTGATATTAATATTTAAAGTTCTACTGACCAAAATAAACCTCTTTCCCAACAGGTTTTACAATATCATCACTTTGTTGCTGGAACATGGAGCAGATGCAGTGCAGGGGGATGAAGATCAGTGGACGCCACTACATTTTGCTGCTCAGAATGGTGATGACAGGTCTATTCGTCTCCTGTTGGACAAAGGAGCTTTGACGGGTGCTCGGGAAAAAGCTGGATGGTTGCCGCTCCACCTGGCCTGTCAGAATGGCCATGAAACAGTGGTGCGCCTACTGCTTTCACGACTGTTGAAGGAGGCTACTGTAGATCAGGAGGAGGAACAGGGGAAGACTCCGCTCCACCTCGCCTCTTCCTATGGGAATCTTAATATCGTCAAGCTTCTCCTTGCTCACAAAGCAGATCCGAATGCCACTGACAGCTCTCTTTCCACCGCTCTTCACTTATCTGCTGAGCAAGGCCACAATCGCATAGTCAGACAGTTGTTGAAAAGTGGAGTGAACGTTGACAGCACAGACAGCAGAGGACACACGCCGCTTCACCTGGCTGCTCTGAACGGTCATGCAGGTATATGCAGGCAGCTGATAACCAGTGGGGCCAACCCAGAGGCCAAAACCCTACAGGAGTGGACCCCCATGCACCTGGCTGCTCAGCGAGGACATGAGGCAGTAGTGGTGCAACTGGAGAGTCTTGGTGCTCTTGTAAACTCAAAAGGTCAAAGTGGATGGACTCCGCTGCACCTAGCCTGCAAGCAAAGTCAGCCGGAGGTGGTGGCAAAGCTTCTGTCAGCCAATGCTAACCCAAAAGTTAAAGAGGACAATGAGGGGTGGACACCCCTCCACATAGCCTGTAAAAAACTCTGTTTCCCTTGTGTTCTTCATCTGGTACTATACAAGGCAGATGTTAATGCTGTAAACTCAGAAAAGGCCACACCGTTACACCTGGCTGCTCAGCATGGCTGTGTGCCCACCGTTAAGGTTCTACTATTGAACGGTGCAGACAGGACACTACGAGACGCCTCTGGATCCACGGCTCAAGATGTAGCTCGGCTGTGTAAAAAATGGGAAATAGTTGGCTTACTGCAAAAGAACTAAAATCCTACAGTTCAGGTCTTTTGAAGGGATATTTTTGGAAAGATTATGAACAACATCTTAGCTTTTTGAGCATCTCATTGTAGAGAAATTAATGAGCTAATGACAAATCTGATAGAATTATGCCATCTTAAAGCAGCTCCTTATCTTTAAAAAAAATTATAGGTTAATGGAAACAGTAGAGTATATTTTTTAAACCTTATTCTTTTGTTAATTTTGCATTACTACACGGATATTCAATTAAATGCTATACCAGTAGTTATTTTATGATTATTTGCTCCTCAAGTGTTCTCAGGGGGGCATGTTTTGCTTGAACAGTATTAACCCCAAAATAATTGTTAATACTTTATTTTTGATAGACATTTTTAAAGTGAGCTGTACAATATTTTAGAACAGCTCATTGTTTTTAGCACTAAATTGCTATACCGGTACTCCAAATACTATTTTAAGGCTTAAGTTGAAAGTGTCAGTAAAAGGACTTTGCATCATAATGTCTGTCCACTATTCCCAACAAAACAAATTTGAATACAATTGTTCAAAACGACTACAATTTTTTGGGGTCAGGACATTCAGAGCCAAACAAAGCCCTGCCATTAATGCCATTTCTGGTGGTTAAAATAATAATGATGTAAAAAATAGTTTCCTTAACGCTGCTGTTAAATCTGACAGCAATATTACAGTGACACAGGAGAGTGAGCCAACAAATTGGGGTCAGAATCAGGTGAAGTAAATTGTAACGACAAAACATATTGATTGTCCTCTTTAAATTGCCTTGCTTGTGTGCCTCCTGTGTGCGCTGCCATCATAGATGAAGGGTGTATATTAGAAAAAAAACATTCAGCTTTTCATTATATATGTCTTTAAATGGTACAGTTAAACCACATTTGAAAGACATGAAATTTGTATTTTTAAATGAAAATTTCCATTAAATATTTAACGTATGCTCAATGACAAGTCAGGAAAATTATCAGTCATTCCCCACTGAATGATGGAAGCACTACTCGGCTTTTGCCATACTCATTTACTAGACTGACATCCTATTAAAGTTTAAATGAAATGCATGGATTTGAAAGTGGTATTGACCTGTGCATTCATGAGATTTTCCCTGGAACCACAAGAGACTGACTCTGTTGGAGAACTGAGAGTTGAATCCAGTCAAATCACTTTAAATGAAACATGCAAGGGTAAACTGGGCTCAGACGGTGCTTTGAATGTTCTTGGCTGCTGAAGGAAATCTCTACTGTGAAATGTTTTTAACAATGAACTTTTTGTAAAAAAAAAAATAATAATGGGAAAAAAAATCATGTCTGACCATCTTGGTTAACTTTTTTGGTTTGTCTTTCAGGTATTATTTAATATTTGCAATGCAACATTGAACCTTTTTTCAAAGTTTTAACAATAAAGTCATTGAAGAAACAGCTTACCGTGTCTTGAATCTTTACTCTTCTCCTAAGGGGGAAATATTAAATTGTATTATTCTCTAGAAAAATAGTTCCTGACAAGAACCCACTAAAAATGACTACTTTCATTAAAGCAATACTTTTTTAAAAGTTGAATTTTGTGAAAAATTAACAGAGAAATCATCAGAAAAATAAACTTTTGAGATCATATATTTGGATATCTTACTTTTAACCTACAAAGCCCTCATCAACCCAGCTCCATCTTATATTAAAGAGTTTATTGTTCTATATTTTCCCACAAGAACACTTCGCTTTTAGACTGCAGGCTTATTTCACCCGCATCCACTGCTTATTTGTGGTTCCTAGTGTTTCCAAGAGCAGAATGGGAGGAAGATCTTTCAGTTATCAGGCTCCTCTCTTGTGGAACAAACTTACAGTTTATGTCCATGAGGCTGACACATTGTCCAGTTTGAAGACTGGACTTAAGACTTTCCTTTTTGATGACTCCTATAGTTAAGGTTGGCTTTTTATACTGCCATAAGCTCAGACTACTAGATGACAAATTGACCTAATTTATTTAAAAGAATTGTTACAATTGAATAGTTTTCATTTGATACTACCTATTTCTATCTTAACATGTGATTCTTGACCTGCCATTGTGTATCTGTTCCTCCTTCTTGTCAGTCTCAACCCATCTGATTGAAGCAGATGGTCACTAGTCCTGATCCTGGTTCTGGTAAAGGTTTCTTCCTCATGCGGGAGTTTTTTCTTTGCACTGTTGCTTTTGTTCTTGCTCAAGATGAGAGTTCTGCAATGAAGTTAAACTCAAAGCAGTCTGCTCCTCAGATAAATCATGTTATTAACTTGCTTTTTTATATATGAATGTTTTTGTTCAGTGCCCTGAGATATGCTGGTGAAGATTCTCAGTCGTCCAGGACATGATAAAATCAAAAAAGGCGTTGTGCCCTGAGATGACCTCTGTTGTAACTTGATCCTATATAAATAAACTGAATTGAAATCAAATTCAATCATCAGAGGTTCAGCACAGATTGAATGACTGGAAGAGAGACCAGACAGTGATGGTTTGGACATGTCCAGAGGAGGGACAGTGGGTATACTGGTAGAAGGATGTTAGAAATGCAGCTGCCAGAAAAAACAAGAGGAAGTCCAATAAGGAGATATGTGGATGCAGTTAGGGAGGACATGGAGGTAGTTGGAGTGAGGACAGAGTGATATGGAGGAGGATGATTCATTGTGGCCGACACATGAAGAGGGAATAGCTGAAAGAAAAATAATCAATTGTACATAGACCTTTAAACATACTCTTTTAGAGTGAAATAGTTTATTTCTGGTAGATGTGATGATAGCTAACGGCAAGTTTGAGCCTGCCCAAAATAACTCAGTTTTAAAAATAAGTCTAGTTGATAAATCTTGTCAGTTTCACATGACACCGTTATTTGAGTACTAAAAATTGCCAAGTCTTTCTGCAAATTTGCTCAATGTGGCAAGACCAGAAAAATGGAACTGCTGCAAGAAGAATGTTATTCTGGCAGAAAATTACATTTCTTCTAGCTCAGACTAGACTGGGAATGCTGCAGCTAGCCTTGCACTTGCAAATAACCTTGAGTATAAAACAGTGTGTGAGGAGTGCAGGTCCTGTTTACTGTTTTTGTTACAACCCGACTCAGCCAGAGAAGAACATTAAAACCCAGGTTTTAAAGGTTTAAATAGGTAAGTGTTTATTGTTCAGTTTCTTCTGACAAAAGCTCAAGATGGCAGACTCACCCCAGCTGCATCGAGTCTCTAATCACTGTCCATCCGAATATATGGCCGTCCCTTCCTCAGCTCTTCCTGTTTGCCCGTTTCCAGACTCTTCGTGTCCCTCCACCTCCCCTTCTCCACCCGGGGTTTAAAGATCCTCAGTTCTCCCCTATTCTTCATCCCGACTATGCCTCCGGGGAATGTCTGCTCGCCTCCATCCTGGTCCTACGACTGTGTTCGTTCCTGCTTCCTGTTCCCTGAAACCCAGCCGGTCAAGGCAGATGGCCGCTTGTCCTGAGCCTGGTTCTGCTGGAGGTTTCTTCCTCACGGGGGAGTTTTTCCTTCCCACTGTCGCTTCATGCTTGCTCAGGATGGGAGTTCTGCGATAGGATTTGTCTCAGGGTTAACCGGAACCAACGACTGATGGATGTCCGACATGCACGTACTGGTGGGATAAGTTGGATGACTACGATCCCCGACTCCGCCACCGGGTTCGGGTCCCAGGGGGTAGAAATCCATAATCTATCTCCCTATGCCGGACATTCAAGCTCTCAGCGGTCCGGCATGCATGCCCTCCGCTGGGGCCCGAACGCCAAAGAAACCCTAATCAATAAAACCTTTTAATTGTATTATTTTCTCTGGTTGTGTGAGTCTCTCCAGGTTGAAATAAAGAGTGAAAATTAACAATGTTCAAAAATCAACCAGTCTTATAAACCAAAACACAGAATAAAACAAAATCCACAAAACAACATTTGTCTTAAAATCAGAGCTGTAACCCAACGCTCAAACAAACCAAGAGGTTACAAACCAGTATCAGTACAAAAAGCCAAACAAATAAAACAACAAAAAAACTAAACAAAGGTCACTTCAAAATTACGATGGAGCTTTAGAGCCACGCTAAGAAAAAATAATTAAAAGCCATAGTATGAAGAGAATAAAGTCGAATAAAGTCTTAATATTACGAGAGTAAAGTCGCACGAGTCTATTTGCAGCTCTTGTTATTTTTTTTGCTTCTTTTTTCCACGAGTCAGATCCATGATGTGACCTGTCAATCAATCCAGTAGGCGTGTCAGCAAATGACCAATCCAAAGCTAAATGAGTCGTAATATTATCTGAATTCCGACACAATAAAGCAGGTTTACTGCATTTTAACTGGTAAAATGAAGAATGATGAGCATTTTGTTAAGTTATACTTTGGTAATGGTTTTACAAATAAGGAGATAGTTAATCTGTTAGCGCATCAGCATCAGATTATTATCAGTGTCAGGACTTTGAACCTGCTTACATTAAGGTGGTAGCTCTGATGGGCTGCAGCACAGCTCTGTAGGCAAAGAGCATTTAGCTTTGGATTGGTCATTTGCTGACACGGCGACTGGATTAATTAACAGGTTGCGTCGTGAATCAACTCATGGAAAATAAATAAATAAGAGCTGTAAAAAAGTCTCGGATGACTTTATTCTTGTATTACTACGGCTTTATTCTCGTAATTGTATGGCTTTAAAATTTTTTTCTTAGCGTGGCCCTAAGCTCCGTCATACAAAACAATTTAGCTACAAACAAAGTAGTAGCACTTTCAAAGTGTACAAAAAAAAAAACAGCAAGTCAAAGCTATTAAAGCTATCAAAGACAGCAAACAAGAGGCAAGCTCTTCAAACAAAGAAACAGCCACACCTTATCCAGTGTTGCCAGGTGAGAAATGTAGGATTATCGTACGAGAGACATACAATTATCATATTTTGAAGGAAATGATCGTACACCCGTCATAACCAAAATAACAAGTATGCACTATAGTCACTCTATTGTTGAATAGTGTCTAACAGGCACTCACATCTTTGTAGCATCAGTATGGTTGGGAACCATAGAAAATAATACGTATTAATTTCTGTGGTGGGAACTAATGAGCCCCCCTTCTTCTTCTTCTTGTTTTGTTTTATGGCGGTTGGCAGACAAACTGTAAGGTGCATTACTACCACCCATTGAGCTGGAGTGTGGACAGGAGATAAACAGAAAAGAAAAGAAAAACTAATTCTGTAAAATTAATTTAATAACTCAACTAAATTATCTCTATTAAATTTGTATTTTTCAAGAAAATAACTTGATCTTTAACTTTACTGATAACACTACAAAAAACATCCCTAATTGTAAATTTAATATTCATTTTATTTATTTATTTTTGGAAATGCATTCTTTCTGTTTCATTCCCTGGACATTCCATACAGACGTGTTGAATCTTTTCAGGGAAATTGCTGGTGCACTTGTCACATAGACCTGTTGCATGCTTTCCAATTATTTTAAGATATTTACTGTGTGTCCTATTCTAATGCGAGCAAGTTCCTGTTCCCTTATCAGTCAGGTCTCTCGGTGCAACACTTTTGCTATGGGAAATTGCGCCCCCGCGCGATTACCTGAAGGAATACATTCACGCCTTTATGGCAGGGGGCGTCAGCGTCACCCCAGAGACCCCGCCCTCTGGGTACTTAAGACGCGGACGCCCATCCTACTTTCTCTTTTTGCCCTTCACCTCGCTTAAACCTGAACTTCGTGGGACTTCTCTGTTGTCACATCGCTCGACCAGAGGTGAGCTCGCTCCCTACGCTGAGCGTACAGAGAAATTTCCTGCGTATTGCTGGGCTGGCGAAAGCTAGTCCGGCACATTTTTCCTTAACCCCAAAGTTTTCTTCTCTTCTCTCCGCAGACTGCTTCGCTCGACGGCGCTAACTGCGTCACATCGCTACCCTGCTAAAGTCGTAGCAGGCTAGCCAGCGAAAGCGACGCGACGGAGGAGACATCTCGGACAAGAATTTTGAAAAGACTTGCTTGTTTTTTCTCTGACATGGCTCCAGAGAAAGGAAAGCGAAAGCCAAGATTTACGAAAAAGGCTAGCAGGATGGCAAGCCCAACCTCGCGCGCCTGCCCAAGCGGCTACGTTTTTTTTTCCTTTCGGCGACAGACACCCACAAGGCCTGTCCTGTCTGCCTGAGGATGTTGCATGCGAAAATTGTGTTGGACGCGCCCGACTCTTGCCCACACTGCAGCCAGATGCTGGAGGGGGTGAGGAGACACCGGGTGGACTTCGTGGCTAAAGCCATGGACGCAGCTGCAGAGCCAACAGACCCGGATCTCACTGAGGCTCTCACTCCCACGCCGGAGCTCGAGAGCATGGATTTGGAGGACAGTACTCGAGCCTAATGGGGCGACAACCCAGACGTGGCGGCTCCTATCGGGGACTCGACAGCCGAATTTGACACTTGAGGCATGATGAACGCGGATGAGATCTCGCTAACAGCCTTGGGTGAAATTTCTGGTGATGAAGCCGACAACGAGTACAAAGGAGAGGAGGAGGACCTCTCACACAACCCGTCGCCAGTGCTCCTGGAGACTGACACCTCGATCCCCACTCTGTTCAACTGGTGCCGCAGAGCGGCGGATGCGCTACAGATCCCTTGGCCAGAACCTCCACCTCGCCAACAGGTCACGAGGTTGGCAGGAAATTATTTTTATGCCAAACAACAGTCCACAACAAGGCACAGGATGCCCATCTTCCCGGATTTCCTCACAGAGCTGACTCACACCTGGGCTGAACCTAGAGCTCCCATGCTGCTCCCACTCTCACAGTTCTTGGACGTGGCTGGAATGGAGGCATCAGGAATAGCCAATGCGCTACAGATATAGGACACACTTGCATCTCACCTAGCCCCCAGATCTTCTGGAACAAAACCGACTTTGCCCAGTAAAGCCTGTCGAGCCTCAGCAACTCAGCTCGAGAAGTGTTACAGAGCTCAGGGCCTTGCGGAGCGTGCGATGAACGCATCCGCGATGATGCAAGCGTACCTGGCTGAAAAGCTACAGGAGCTACAGGTGACGACAGACAAGCAGGGTGCCACTGAAGTGCTGGAGGAAGCCCGCAGGGCCACGGACTTTGTGCTCCGCATGATGGGGACAGCAGCCATTGCACAGGGCAGATGCATGGCTGAGGTGGTCATCGCTCAACGTAATCTGTGGATGACTCTGACAGACCTCCCGGAGGGTCAGCGGGTTCATTTTCTGCCCCACTCGGTAGAGCCGACGGAACTGTTGGGGAGAGCCCTGGACCGGATTCAGACCAAGCTGGAACAGAGGCGTAAACAGGCTTAGGGCATACCGAGGAGAGCTTTTGCTCCCCCCCCTCCCCCCCCCCAGGGAGACAGCAGGGAACAGACCCGTACAACCTCTGCACCGCTCAACCACACGTCATCCTCCGCAGAAGAGGCTGGCGTACGAGTGGGAGCACTGGCAGAGACCCCCATTGGGTCCACCTCAGGCTGGTCAGTCCTGGAGCAGGAACAGGTTCGTACCACGCCAAGCGGTCCAACACAGGACCTCTTCAACGATTTGTGATACGAGACAGAAGCGAGCCTGATGAAACGGGCCCTCTGCTCAACTTTGCCGGCTCGTCCGCCCAGGTGGTACGGGAGCCAAATTTGACATGTCCAGACTTTATTTGTAAAAGAGTACAAAAAGCTGGTGACTTTGATGTATGTACAAAACATGAATGTTCTGATGTATGTGAAATAAAGTCAAAAAGTTGGTGCACAAAACACAAAATAAAAATTCAAAGAACAGTTTCACCCTGTTTCTTGACTAAAAAAAAAACAAAAACAAAAAAACAACAGCAACATCAACAACACAGCTCCCCTCTGATAACGATCGCTATAAAGGGTGGGGGCTGTCACCCCCCTTCCCTTGCGGTTCACGGTGTACTAGATCAGAACAATAAGCCCCAGCAGGTTGCCGCAGGACTGTCTGCAGCAGACAGACCCCGAGGCTTCTGCAAACAGGTAAACCGGCTCTCACGAAGCCAGGTGAGGGGGGTCACACTTTTCAACCCCGCACCATCGGAACTCAGAGGGCCGACAATACACAAATTCCTCAAGCCTGCAACACGTCTGCATGCCCGGGGGCGTGCCGACAGAACAGGGTGGCCATGACAACACACCGTTATGGCTCCCAGACGCATTTCAGTGGATGACGGCAATGAATAACGGGGGGGCTACAACAGAGGCCCACAGGCCCGAGCCAGACTCACATGCTGACAAAAGGGACAGCAATAATGCTGCGGGTTTTGTAAACAAATGTTGTTACAAAGCAGGAAATGCACCTGGGCCGGATCAGATACTTCTTCCTCATGCCCGAGAAAGCCTGGACTTAATGACATCATCCAGGCTTATAGGTGCTGAGCAAAAAAGGTGTTTCGTGCAGTTTTAGACCCTCACACTGGAACTAACTTTTCATCTCGTAAAGACAGCAGGCCGTGCACCAACAGTGAACCTGCAATGTGTGACAGAGCTCAACGCACTAGCTCAGCTGTGCTTTTGAATGGCATCCCCTCATCGGGAGCTTTGCAGCTCAGTCATAATATTGCAAATATGAGTCCAGATTACCATATTTCTGGGCGTATGAGTCACCACCACTTTGGTCAAAGCACGTCCTTAGAGAAAACGTGCCCGACACAGCTCCCTGGAGTCATAACCAGCTCCAGAGTAATGGCGGAGCCAGAGGCTTGTGAACCAGACCCGGCCATGGAGCGGCCTGGAATCTGGAGGTCTGTTCGCATACAAAACCTGTACTCTCTCCGTGCCGTGCCTCTCACTAAACGGAGAAAAAGCAAACGTTCTGGCCCACGGTTGTCCACCAGGGACAATGCTTTGCACCTGTCCCCCAGCACCCCGGGTTCGGGTGGTGTGGGAACACATTTACAATATCATTGGCCCCCAAGGGGCCATAGGGCCCAGGGCCCTTGGAGGTATGCTTAATTCCGGAACGTGGACATCTGCTCCTTTTCAGAGACTTGCTACCTCAACAACAAGAACAGCCTCTCCGCTTACGCCCGGGACTGTGGCAAATTTCAGCTTGGCTGCTGAGAGGAACAAACTGATAGCCTCAGGCCTCCCCACAACATAGTAAACACAATACAAGGGGCAAGAGCGATGTCAACACAGAC
The DNA here is from genome assembly GCA_038048925.1 of Garcialebias charrua. NCBI lineage: Eukaryota > Metazoa > Chordata > Actinopteri > Cyprinodontiformes > Rivulidae > Garcialebias > Garcialebias charrua. The sequence continues at coordinate 8,393 of JBBPBX010013293.1, read as the reverse complement.
TCTCTATACTCGTAAATGGTGTGTTTTTGAAGCTTGGTGCATGGAAAGGAATATTGTTTCTTATTCCTGTGACCTGGTCCAGCTTCTTACCTTTCTACAGGACCTGCTAGAGAAAGGCCGCTCCTTTTCCACAATTAAAGTGTTTTTGTCAGCCATCTCAGCATGCCATGAAGGTTGGGGGGGAAGACGCCTGGCGCACACCCTCTCATGATAAGGTTCATGAAGGGCGTACTGAGGAAGAGACCTCCCAGCAGGACCTTGACCCTTGATTGGGATATCCAATTGGTCATGAGTGCTCTCTGTGAGTCCCCATTTGAACCATTAATCGAGATTAAGATAGATTTACTATCTTATAAGACCGCTTTGCTCCTGGCTCTTTGCTCGGCGAAAAATGTGTGGGCAACCTCCATGCTTTGTCTGTGCACCCAATGTGTACCAGGTTTGCCCCTGACGGGTCAAAGGTCACCCTAAGGCCTAATCCTGCATATGTCCCAAAGGTTCTGACTTTGAATCCCAGAAGTCTGGACTTTGATCTCTCTTCATTTCCTCCTGCTCCTGTCCTCACTGAGGAACAGAAGAGGCTGAGAGCACTCTGCCCCGTTAGGGCTTTAAGTGCTTACATTGAAAAAACAGCTGATTGGAAGAAAACAAACCAACTGTTTGTATGTTTTGCCGTCCCAGCTACTGGCAGGGCCCTGTCAAAGCACACCTCTCACACTGGGTGACTGAGGCCATTAAGAGGGCGTACAGTAGCAAAGGTCAACAGGTGCCCTCTGGGGTACGTGCCCACTCTACTCGAGGCTTGGCCACCTTGTGGTCACTGTTCAAGGGCGTACCAGTTGCAGACATCTGTGCAGCTGCGAACTGGAGCTCAATGAACACTTTTGCAAAACATCACAGTTTGGACATCACTCAGGCTGTCCTCTCTAACACACAGTAGAGTGGCCGAGAGATGCCTAATGTATAAAGGCAGATGTTCCAACAAGCATGCATTTTACAGAGCATTTCAAGGGCGTGAATGAATTACGTTCCCATAGCAATAGTGTTGCACCGAGAGACCTGACTGATAAGGGAACTGAAAGTTATGCACCATAACTCATGTTCCCTGAAGGAAGGGAACGAGGTGCAACACAGTTGGCCCTTTTCAATGCTGAAGCTCGGTGAAGTGCATTTGGAGAAAGTAGGATGGGCGTCCGCGTCTTAAGTACCCAGAGGGCGGGGTCTCTGGGGTGACGCTGACGCCCCCTGCCGTAAAGGCGTGAATGTATTCCTTCAGGTAATCGCGCGGGGGCGCAATTTCCCATAGCAATAGTGTTGCACCTCGTTCCCTTCCTTCAGGGAACATGAGTTATGGTGCATAACTTTCAGTTTCTTCCTGCTTTCCTTGTACTGTATATCCTACCTTTTTCTGAATGTTTATGTTTATGTTTATTAAATTTGTTCATTTTTTTTTTACAAAAGAAACACAATACAAGACAATCCCATTAATGATACGTACACAATGTAAAAAAATGAAAGGTAGCAGAAAGAAGAATAAATCTTATTATATCTGCCCCTTTTTTCAAACAATCAGATTAAACAATAATAATCTTTCACCAGCAGTACAAAATGACTAACTCTTTCTAATTTTCTAATACTAATACTAATACATAACTAATAATTGATACAATACACATTATGCTAATTCATATATATTTTTTCAACAAATTCCTTTTGATCATTTTCTTAAATGTAAACAGTGACTTGGCATTTTTAACTACATTCTCCAAGCCATTCCATAATCTAATTCCCTGGATTGAGGTAGAACGTCCCTTCAAACTAGTTCTGAATTGTGGTTTTACAAACATCTCTGTCCCCTTAAGATTATAACAACTTTGTCTTTTAACAAAATTCATTTGGATATTTAAAGGTAATTCGTTATTCTGAGCCCTATACATAATTGATAAAATATTATAATCAACCAAATCATGGAACTTCAATAATTTCAGTTGATAAAATAATGTACTGGATGGATGACAGTAATGTTTTCTAGTGATAATTCTTACAGCTCTTTTCTGTAATACAAAAATAGGCTTTGTGATTGTTTTACACGCTTTCCCCCAAACATCAATACAATAGATTAAGTGTGGAACAATGATTGTGTTATACAACAAATACAGAGCTTTATCATTCAATAGGTCTCTGACCTTGTATAGTACTGCAATCGATTTAGCTATTTTTATCAGAATGTATGTGTTGTTTCCATGTCAGTTTGTCATCAATAATAACACCCAAAAAGAGACTTGTAACTTGTGACTTGTAACTTGTGACTTGTAAGCCTGTATAAAACTTCTCGTTCTCACAGCTTCCATTCAGAATTGAAAAAGACTTCTGGACAGAAGTCGAAACGTTTTCTGCAACAAATAAAGTCCAGTTGATCCTGTAT
>JBBPBX010013292.1:38415-52605 GCA_038048925.1 Garcialebias charrua | reverse complement strand
TCAGGGTAGAAGCTGTTTCTCAGTCTAGTGGTTCTACATTTGATGCTCCTCAACCTCCGTCCCGAGGGGAGTGGTGCAAAGAGTGAGTGTGCTGGGTGAGTGAGGTCTTTCATGATGCAGGTGGCTCTTTTTCTGCATCTGGAGGTGTAAATGTCTGTGATGGTGGGGAGACTGACTCCCACAGACTTCTGTGCAGCCTTCACCACTCTCTGCAGAGCTTTTCTCTCTGCAACTGTGCAGCCTCCATGCCACACGTTGATGCTGGAGCACAGGACGCTCTCCACTGCACACCTGTAGAACGAGGTGAGGACTGGGCTTCTCAGACCGGCTCGTCTCAGCCGTCTGAGGAAGTAGAGTCTCTGATGACCTTTCTTGATCAGGCTGGTGGTGTTGTTGCTCCAGCTGAGGTTATCATTCAAGTGTACACCCAGGTATTTGTAGCTGGAGACCACCTCCACCGCAGATCCACCTATATACAGTGGGGTGTGGGTGTGTTTGTTCCTTCTGAAGTCCACAATCATCTCCTTCGTCTTCTTCACATTCATGTGAAGGTTGTTCTCTTTGCACCAGCTCTCCAGATGTTCCACCTCCTGTCTGTAGCTGGATTCATCATTATCTGTGATGCATCCCACCACAGCTGTATCATCTGCAAACTTAACAATATGACAGCCTGGATGTGTGGCTATACAATCATATGTGAGCAGAGTGAACAGAAGAGGGCTCAGCACACATCCCTGAGGAGAGCCAGTGCTGAGGGTGATGGTGGAGGAGGAGAAGTTGTGGATCTTCACGGACTGTGGTCTGTCTGTTAAGAAGTCTAAGACCCAGTTACAAATACAATTTACCGATCGATCTACGTTCCCACCCTCATCTATGGTCATGAGCTTTGGGTTGTGACCGAAAGAACGAGATCTCGGATACAAGCGGCTGAAATGAGTTTTCTCCGCAGGGTGTCTGGACTCTCCCTTAGAGATAGGGTGAGAAGCTCAGTCATCCGGGAGGGACTCGGAGTAGAGCCGCTGCTTCTCCACATCGAGAGGAGCCAGTTGAGGTGGCTCGGGCATCTGGTTAGGATGCCTCCTGGACGCCTCCCTGGTGAGGTGTTCCGGGCATGTCCCACCGGGAGGAGACCCAGAGGAAGACCCAGGACACGCTGGAGGGACTATGTTTCTCGGCTGGCCTGGGAACGCCTTGGGATTCCCCCGGAGGAGCTGCTCCAAGTGGCTGGGGAGAGGGAAGTCTGGGCCTCCCTACTTAGGCTGCTACCCCCGCGACCCGACCCCGGATAAGCGGAAGACAATGGATGGATGGATGGATGGATGGATAGAAAGAAAGAAAGGAAAGATGGAAAGCAAGACTAAAAAATATAATAAATATACACAAAGAGAGCGCACGGCAAATACACCCGACCCCGTCTGTAAACCTGCAAAGAACATGACAAACACAGCAACAAAATACATTGTAAGGATGGCTCCATCCTGTGGCCATCCCTTGTCGGTGCACCTTGTGCCACCTTAATTATTTAAACTTAATCCATCCTTGTATTCCCAGGTGTTTGTAATAACGTTCTGTCTTATCTGTGTATATATAGTTGGTCTGTTAGTCTTGTCCTTTGTCATGTCGTCGTTAGGTCCCCCATGTTTTGTCCCTGCCAAGTCTAGCTCGCTCATGGTCTATGTAAATTTATGTTGCCATGCAGCTCTTTGATGTCTTATTATTAAAGTGTTTATTTTGTAATCTTTCTGATTCTGAGTCCATCAGCCCAGCAGAGATTTACAATCTGCCAGTCAACTCCTGCTGGAGGTGCCTCGCTCAAGGTACAAACAATCGGGAGACTGGTCATTTTCTGTTGCCGGCCCAAAAGCCTGGAACAGTCTCCCCCTTGAGCTGCGTGCCACCTCTGATCTGACTCTGTTCAAAACCAGACTGAAGACCCACTTGTTCAAAAAAGCTTTCAGTGTGTAACTTTTATTACTTTGGTATTTTAGTATGTAGCTTTTTTATTTCCATTGCCTCCTTTTATTGCTGTTACTTTTATTCTATTTTCACTGATTTATTGTACCGGTTTTTTATATTTTCTGTCCTGTTAAGCACCTTGGTCAATGCAAGGCATTGTAGGAAGGTGCTATACAAATAAAGTTTATTTAATTATTTTATTATTCTGAGTCCATACCTGCAACTATTGGGTTTGACTCTGCCTACAGAGTAAATCCTGAAAGTTACGAGACAACCATTGTTTAGAATCCAGCGGGCAGGGTTCCAACCCTAGAAAATATAAAGTTACTCACCTCTCGTGTCCAAGCGGATGGAGGAGACCATGTTTCGCTGCGGCGGTTTCCGGACCATTCCCACGCTGGCCCATGAGGACTTCTGCCGGGAGGTAGAGATTTTGCCTTCTCCTCGCCGGGTTCTTGAAGAGGAGGACGGGTTCAGCTCCGAGCAGACCGCTCGACGTCTTTTTCCTGTTCATCTCTCTTTCCAGCTCCGCTCGTCGTTTCTGGGTGGACATCTGGAGAAGAAGAGGACAAGTTTTGTTTGGTTCCTGTTCTTTCGCATCACCGCCGCCGTCGGAGCGGCAGAAGACGTACCCGGAAGTGCTCCACCACGTCCACAGCACAATCTACTGTCTCTCCTCCTAGAATTCAGGTGGGGGCGGAACTTAGCAGTGGCGGTTCCTTATCTGGGTAACATGGGCGGCCGCCCAGGGCGGCCTCCAGCATGGGACGGCATAACATTGCGCAGTTTAGGAAAAAGAGAAAAGAAGAAGAGGAGACACCGCTCCTCGTTTTTTTTTATTTTTTTATCTTTTACAACTTTTTTTTAACAACATATAACACAGAACACCACTACCGCGCTGCTCCTGGGCTGCCCCACCCTTCATTTATTCACGTGTCATCAGTTTATCACCGCAACAGCTTTGTGGGCTGCACCTCCACTTTTAGTTTCATTTTTGTTACGTGCCCGGAGGTGACACGTAAGTGCAGTCAGTGGCAAGATTGAAGGGAGAAAAATCAAAGTGGTGCAGAGAAGAGAAAAATTAAAAAGAGAAAGATTCTGGAAACAGACGCAGCTAAATGTAGAAACATTGACACATGTTTCATTCAAACAACTGCAGTTTGTAAATGAGAGATCAAACTGGTGAGACATGATGTTAAACTTTGCCTGCAAAACACTGTTCAAGTTAATTATGAAGTCAATTAATTTTGTGGTGTGTGGCATTGTGACATAACATACTGCTATATAATTTAAATAATATTATGATGTGACGTCACATAACTGAAACATTGTCAGAAGCAAGATGCTCTGCTCCATTATGCAGCAGCCCAGAGTGGGCAGGTAGGATTACTCATTGAATATTATTATAATAATATAATGAAGAGTATGAGGGGCCGTTCACACAGCGCGTATTTTGAGTGAAACCGCTCCTTTCTCTCTGCGGTTCTGCTCATCGTTTACACGACACCAGTAGTCCCCCTCTTTGAATCCAATGGTTTCTGAACTCACCTCTCACAGTGGAGGTTTTTTGCTGACCTCCCGCTGATAACGTACACTACACATCTCCCGCTGAGCATTTGTTTGACCTACATGCGCGGACAGCCGGCATTTCTAACAATAGCGGTGGACACACACCACATTCTGAACTACAACTGATGGAATATATTTTGAGTCTCATATTTAATTAATCTACACCGGAATTACCTGCATCTGTGTTGGAAGAGACACAGCTGGATCCAGTTCTTATGTCACTGTTTATTGAACGAGGCAGGCAGATATTACACACGTCAAGCTGCACTATAACATACTAAATGTGCTATATAATAACAGTTTAACAATAATAAACAGTATTTATGTTAGCGTGGGAGATATATAAATTTATCTGAGCTAAATGAAGCTATCTGGACTTGTTACGTCATTTAAACAATGCCTAACATGCTGCATGTTGAAAATGAAGACACCAGGTTGATTTTTAATTTATTTATTTATTCAACACCACAAACTGTATGTCACAAACACTGAGAATTAAATTGAACACTTTTAAAAACACGTTAACCGAACTTTAATGAACTGGACTCTGCTGTTTTCATCCTGGTGGATAGTAGTGAGTCCCATCCGAACCGGTCCGTTTGTTGGAACGACAGCTTATCGACCTCGCAGGAAAAAAATAAAAATAAAACCTCAGTTGGTTGTTCTGTGATCGAAGTAAACACAAGGAAAAATTATTAAGAACATTGTTTACCTGCTGTAACTCGGCTGATTTACACGGACTAAAGTCCGACATCGTCAACTCGGTTCTGGTCCGCTCAGCGACTGGTGTGCAGCTTGTTAGATGAAGCGGGTCCCGCTTGGCGTCAAATCTGTCGACTCTTATGCAAATTCCAGCATTAACTTGTTGTTAACTTGTTGACAACAACTTGTTGTTAGCTGAACTTTTAGCCCCAGAGGAAAACAGACGAGGCTCTATGCTCGACAAAGGTTCTACGCTCAATCACGTCTCTTTGCCTGATGTCTCTTCGTCACACGACTCTTCGCTGGAAAATTGTTGCTCTGTGACAGCTGATTCCTCGCCGATGACCTCCGATGGATGGTCGCCCGCCTGACGCACCTCTGTCTAAGGGACGGCCTCCTGGCCGCCCGCCCGACGCATCTCGGCCTGATGGATGGCCTCACGGCCGCCCGCCCGATGTGCTCTTGCCAGAGGGACAGCCTCCCGGCCGCCCACCCGATCGACCGTTGCCTGATGTGGACCTCCAGGTCACCCGTTTTGAACTTTTGAGGGTTTCTTAGGTCTAGTCTTTGTGTTTAGTTTCCATACTTTTTCTTAGTCTTTGTGTTTAGTTTCCATAGATTTTCTTAGTCTTTGTGTTTAGTTTCCAAAATTTTTCTTAGTCTTTGTGTTTAGTTTCCATACTTTTTCTTAGTGTTTGTGTTTAGTTCCCATAGTTTTTCTTAGTCTTTGTGTTTAGTTTCCATAGTTTGTTTTAGTCTTTGTGTTTAGTTTCCATAGTTTGTCTTAGTCTTTGTGTTGAGTTTCCATAGTTTGTCTTAGTATTTGCGTTTAGTTTCCATAGTTTGTCTTAGTCTTTGTGTTTAGTTTCCATAGTTTGTCTTGGTGTTTGTTTTAGTTTCCATAGTTTGTCTTAGTTTCCACAGTTTTGCTTAAGTTTAGTCTTTGTGTACAGTTGTGGTTACTCCTAGGCCTAATCCTGTCGGTTTTTTGTTTCTTGCCCTTGTGTTTTAGTTGTGTCCCTTTGTCTTCCTCGTGCCCTCCAGCCTTGCAATTTCCTCCCTCCGCCCACCCTAGGTTTTTGGGGGAGTTTTTTTTTTAAGGCCTTGAGGGGGCGATACTGTAAGGATGGCTCTATCCTGTGGCCATACCTTGTCGGTGCACCTTGTGCCACCTTAATTATTTCAACTGAATCCATCCTTGTATTCCTAGGTGTTTGTAATTACGTCCTGTCTTGTCTGTGTATATATAGTTGGTCTGTTAGTCTTGTCCTTTATTGTGTCGTCGTTAGGTCTCCCATGTTTTGTCCCTGCCAAGTCTAGCCTGCTCATGGTCTATGTGTCATGGTCAAGTTTATGCTGCCACGTAGCTCTTTGATTTCTTATTATTAAAGTTTTTGTTTTGTAATCTTTCTGAGTCTGAGTCCCTAACTGCAACTATTGGGTTCGCACCTGCCTACAGAGTAAATCCTGACAGTTATGACACAACCATTGTTTAGAATCCAGCGGGCAAGGTTCTCCTTAGATATAAAGTTACTCACCTCTCGTGTCCAAGCGGATGGAGGAAACCATGTTTTGCTACGGCGGTTTACGGACCGTTCCCACACCGGCCCAAGAGGACTTCTGCCGGGGAGTCAAGATTTTGCCTTCCCCCCTCCGGGTTCTTGAAGAGGAGAGACGGGTTCAGCTCTGAGCAGACCGCTCTACGTCTTTTTCCGGTTCATCTCTCTTTCCAGCTCTGCTCGTCGTTTCTGGGTGGACATCTGGAGAAGATGAAGACGAGTTTTGTTTGGTTCCTGTTCTTCCGCATCACCGCCGCCGTCGAAGCAGCAGAAGACGTACCCGGAAGCGTTCCACCACGTCCACATCACAATCTGCTATCTCACCTCCTAGAATTCAGGTGGGGGCGGAACTCATATGGGCGACATGGGCGGTAACCCAAGGCGGCCTCCGGCAGGGGGCGGCATAACATTGCGCAGTTTAGGAAAAAGAGAAAAGAAGAAGAAGAGGAGACACCGCTCCTCGTTTTTTAAATTTTTTTAATCTTTTACAACTTTTTTTTAACAACATATAACACAGAACACCACTACCGCGCTGCTCCTGGGCCGCCCCGCCCTTCATTTATTCACATGTCATCAGTTTATCACCGCAGCAACTGCGTGGGCTGCACCTCCACTTTTAGTTTCATTTTTGTTACGTGCCTGGAGGTGACACGTAAGTGCGGTCAGTGGCAAGATTGAAGGGAGAAAAATCAATGGTGGTGCAGAGACGAGAAAAATTAAAAAGAGAAAGATTCTGGAAACAGACGCAGCTAAATGTAGAAACATTGACACATGTTTCATTCAAACGGCTGCAGTTTTTAAATGAGAGAGATCAAACAGGTGAGACATGATGTTAAACTTTGCCTGCAAAACACCGTTCAAGTTAATTATGAAGTCAATGAATTTTGTGGTGTGTGGCATTGTGACATAACATACTGCTATATAATTTAAATAATATGATGTGACACCACATAACTGAAACTTTGTCAGAAGCAAGATGCTCTGTTCCATCATGCAGCAGCCCAGAGTGGGCAGGTAGGATTACTCAATGAATATTATTATAATAATATAATGAAGAGTATGACTCATGCTCATACTGTATGAGTCTGGTGAAGACCTGCTCTATATGAAAAGTGTCCTGAGATGTTAGATGATTCAACCCTTTAATGAAACTGGCCTGAATTGATCATTAGGCTTTGTAAAAGGGGGAGATTTGTGTTGTGTTATGACAATTTTTAAAATGTGATTTAGTGTCAGGATCAGAGCCAGGAGTGATGAGGGGATTGTCCCTGTCAGTATGAAGGAACAGGTGAGCTGTTGTAACTGTGTGTGAATAAACAAGATTAATTCCAATGTAAACACTTTCTAAACGACAGTAGTGGTTTGTTATGTTTTTATTATTGAAAGTAAGATAATAAATACATAAAGCCTGCAATGAAAGGGAATACTGTAGTATGAAAGTAATATGAAATAAGCCTACATATTTTGCCATTGAAAATATATTACTGTAATTAGTTAAGTCAAAATGTGTTTTCCATATCACACGTACTAAAGCTTTACAGATTATTGTCCTGATGCAGGCTCAATAAATGTAGTCCTCTGGACAGATTCTTCTTTGTATCAAAAAGACTTCTTCAGTGTGAGAAGCTGTGACAAACTCAGTCATCTTTCCTCCTTGATAGAGAGGAACGATGGTTTGAGAGAGGAGTAAAGGAGGCCATCTTTGTGAAAAGAAACCGTCCATCATTAAACAGAGGTGGAGGCCTCCGTGTTCAACTGTCCCCCTCTTACAATGCTGTTATTGCTAGTATCTTACTGTTCATATAAAATATTTGATAATGTTCTTATAGAAACAATTCTTGAATAATGTTCATAATGTGTTAATGCTACATGTTTGTCTCAGGCTACTTCTTGTTCTGCCATTAACTCTAAATACTTATTGAATAGTTTATATATGTAGGTAAAACTAGATGTTGAACAACCCATTAAAATACACCAGAATGCAGGAAATGGCATCTATTTTATTCAAAATTTTCTGGGAGAGGGCCCCCACTGGCAACCTAGCCGGGGGGGACAACTGTTGGGGTTGCTCGCCCAGGGCGCCAAATAGGCTAGGACCGCTAGGACAGCACCACACCCCTGCACAGAGCTTTGCCTACACTGCAACATCCATTCACTCCAGCAGAGGTCACCCCAGGAGAGTCTTATTTTCTTCTACTGAGGATAATCCAGACAGCTCTAATTTACTTCTCACATTAGCAGAAAGACTGTTATTGTCAGTTCCCGGTCTCACCAAGATTCCTGATTATCAGCAGCTTCTGTAAAATAAAGACTATGAAAACGCTTATCACAGATGATTCAGCACCTAAAGACTCTTCTGCCTTTGTTCCTGATTTTTTGGCTCCTGACTTTTCGTCCCATGACCCTTCGGCTGATTCGACATCTGCACACTCGATGGCAGACTCCTCGCTTGCAGACTTGATGGCAGACTCCTCGCCTGCAGACTCGATGGCAGACTCCTTGTTTGCAGACTCTTCGGCTGATACAGCTTTGCCCGGCTCCTCGGCTCTTGGTTCTTCGGGGCTTAGTTTTGGTTCTTTGTCTCCTGGCTCATCATCTCATGGTTCTTTGGCTCTTGGTTCTTCGGTTCCTAGTTGTGGTTCTTCGTCTCCTGGCTCATCATCTCATGGTTCTTTGGTTCTTGGTTCTTCGGCTGATTTGACACCTGCAGACTCGACGGCAGACTCCTTGCCTGCAGACTTGATGGCAGACTCCTCGCCTGCAGACTTGATGGCAGACTCCTCGGTTGAAGACTCTTCGGCTGATACCGCTTCGCCTGACTCATCAGCTCTTGGTTCTTCGGCTCTTAGTTTTTGTTCTTCGTCTCCTGACTCATCATCTCATGGTTCTTTGGCTCTTGTTTCTTCGGCTCCTAGTTGTGGTTCTTCGTCTCCTGGCTCATCATCTCATGGTTTTTTGGCTCTTGGATCTTTGGCTGATTTGACACCTGCAGACTCGACGGCAGACTCCTTGCCTGCAGACTTGATGGCAGACTCCTCGCTTGCAGACTTGATGGCAGATTCCTCGTTCGCAGACTCCTGGCTCCTGGTTCTGGCTCTTCGGCTCCTGGTTCTGGCTCTTCGGCTCCTGGTTCTGGCTCTTCGGCTCCGGGTTCTGGCTCTTCAGATCTTGCCTCTACCGCCGAAGATCTCGCCTCTACTGCCGAAGATCTCACCTCTACCACCGAAGATCTAACCTCTACCGCAGAAGACCCCGCCTCTAACACAGAAGACCCCACCTCTACCACAGAAGGTCCCTGCGCCTCCGACGCCTCTACGTTTACAGAGGGTTCCAACATCGCTGACGTCTCTACGTTTAATGAGGGTTCCCGTGCCGCCGACGCCTCTACATCTACAGAGGATCCCAGCATCGCCGACACCTCTAAATCTATGGAAGGTCCTCACGCCGCTGACGTCCCTACGCCTTCAAAATACTTTTCACTGGACTCTTTGACACCTGCGGAAGGATCTCCACACGACTCAATGTCTCTCGACGACCTCTTGCCTGCTTCTTCGCTTGATGACGTCACTTCGCCTCATGTCTCTACACCTGCTGAACCTGCCGTCAGAGATGCAGATCTCACGCCGGACCCACCCTACGTCTCTATGCTCTACGTTTCTATGCTCTACGTCTCTACGCTATACGTCTCTACGCTGACGTCTCTACGCCCGACGTCTCTATGCTCTATGTCTCTACGTTCGACATCTCTATGCCCGACGTCTCTATGCTCTATGTCTTTACATTCAACGTCTCTACGCCCGACGTCTCTACGCCCGAGCTCTCTACGCCCGACGTCTCTACGCTCTACGTCCAACGTCTCTACGCCCGACGTCTCTATGCTCTATGTCTCTATGTTTGACATCTCTATGCCCCATGTCTCTATGCTCTATGTCTCTACATTCAACGTCTCTACGCCCGACGTCTCTATGCCCAAGCTCTCTACGCTCTACGTCTCAACGCTCTACGTCTCTACATTCGACATCTCTATGCCCAACGTCTCTATGCTCTATGTCTCTACATTCATCGTCTCTACACCCGACGTCTCTACGCCCGAGCTCTCTACGTCTGACGTCTCTACGCTCTACGTCTCTACGTCCGACGTCTCTACGCCTGACGTCTCTATGCTCTATGTCTCTATGTTCGACGTCTCTACGCCCGAAGTCTCTACGCCCTACGTCTCTACGCCCGAGCACTTTACGCCCGACATCTCTACGCCCGACGTCTCAATGCTCTATGTCTCTACGCCAGACGTCTCTATGCCCGACGTCTCTATGCCTGACGTCTCTATGCTCTATGTCTCTACACCAGATGTCTCTATGCCAGACGTCTCTACGCCAGACGTCTCTACATTCGACGTCTCCAAGCCAGACGTCTCTACGCCAGACGTCTCTATGCCAAAAGTCTCTACGCTCGACGAAGGTTCTATGCTCGATCACGTCTCTTTGCCTGATGTCCCTTTGTCACACAACTCTTCGCTGGACAATTGCTGGTCTATGACAGCTGATTCTTCGCAGATGACCTTCGATGGATGGCCGCCCGCCTGACGTATCTCTGTCTAAGGGACGGCCTCCCAGCCGTCTGCCTGACGCATCTCGGCCTGATGGATGGCCTCACGGCTGCCCGCCCGTCGTGCTCTTGCCTGAGGGATGGCCTCCCAGCCGCCCGCTCGACAGGCTCTTGCCTGAGGGATGGCTGCCCGACCGGCATACTCTTGCCTGAAGAACGGTATCCCGCCCGATCGACGGTTGCCTCATGTAGACCTCCTGGTCACCCTTTTTGAACTTTTGAGGGTTTCTTAGGTCTAGTCTTTGTGATTAGTTTCCATAGTTTTTCTTAGTCTTTGTGTTTAGTTTTCATAGTTTTTCTTAGTGTTTGTGTTTAGTTTCCATAGTTTGTTTTAGTCTTTGTGTTTAGTTTCCATAGTTTGTCTTAGTCTTTGTGTTTACTTTCCATAGTTTGTCTTAGTCTTTGTGTTTAGTTTCCATAGTTTGTCTTAGTTTCCACAGTTTTGCTTAGGTTTAGTCTTTGTATTTAGTTGTGGTTACTCCCAGGCCTCGTCCTGCCGGTTTTTGGTTTCTTGCCCTTGTGTTTTCCTTGTGCCCTCCACCCTTGCAGTTTCCTCCCTCCGCCCACCCTAGGTTTTTGGGGGAGTTTTTTTTTCTTGAATCCTTGAGGAGTACTGTAAGGATGGCTCCATCCTGTGGCCATCCCTTGTCGGTGCACCTTGTGCCACCTTAATTATTTAAACTTAATCCATCCTTGTATTCCCAGGTGTTTGTAATTACGTCCTGTCTTTTCTGTGTATATATAGTTGGTCTGTTATTCTTGTACTTTGTCGCATCGTCGTTAGGTCTCCCATGTTTTGTCCCTGCCAAGTCTAGCCTGCTCATGGTCTATGTAAGTTTATGCAGCCATGCAGCTCTTTGATTTCTTATTATTAAAGTGTTTATTTTTGTAATCTTTCTGAATCTGAGTCCTTGCCTGAAACTATTGGGTTCGTATCTGCCCACAGATTAAATCCTGACAACAAATGTACAAAAGACTTAGAATATTCATGGCTTTGCAGTAGATTTCTATAAATACATATACCTATACCTACATATATATGCATACATACATATACATGTATATGCAGTCACATATACATCTACATATCTACATACGATGCCCACATATACATCCCTGCATCTATTTGTGTGTGGTTGTGAGCATGCATAAGTGTATAAGGCTTCTCTAATAGAACATTCAATAGTGACCACGAAATATCAGAGACCCGACCCCCAAGACCCGAGGCAAACAAGGGGGGGCAGAGCCCAAGATCCCATGAGGGACCCCGAGCGCGGAGCCCCCAGGGCCACCCGAACAGGACGAGCCACTCATCCACCCCCCAGATCTGACCATAGGGGAGAACCAGAAGAGCCCCACCAGCGACTACATACAATGACCCCCCGCGGCCAACAGCGACATACTCATAGGCCCCCATCAGAACCCGTTGCACCGACGTAGTCCCAGGCCTAGGCACCAAGGCCTGGGAACTGATGACGCATACCCCCTAGGCCCAGGTCCAACAGGACCAGAGGACCCAAGCCCCACCAGGCAGTCACCAGGCTGAGCCGACACACGCCCAAGCTCCCAGCCCCTGACACAAAGGGCCCCAAGCGCACCGGCAGGCAAAGGCACACCCCACTATAGGGCCGCATGTTGGGGTGCGACACCAAGCTGTCCCAGCTGTATCAAAAAGGGGGCAGTCTATGTCCGGGCCTGACAAATAGCCATTCATACACAGACACAATCACACAGACCCACCCTCATGCTCACCCTCACTCACTCACTCACTCACTCACTCACTCACTCACTCACTCACTCACTCAAAGACATACAATAACTACACATTCCATTCATATTCCAGATGCGCACTCCAAGTCCAAGACATGTACCTACCCCCTACATGGGGAAGCCCACGTCCAAACCCAGGAGGCAGGCCCATTTATTCTGGGGCAGAGAGGAGCCAATATCTAAGATCCGGCCCAACCAGTGCCCAGCCGACAGGACAGGACACCTGAGTCCAATCAGCCCCAGAGAGGGTGCGACGTCAGCCCCGCCCATGGCAACCCCCTAGGCCCTGAACCCCCCATAGTCCAGGACAACACCCGACGGCCTGCCCTTCTACCGGACCCCACCCCCGGAATGGCAGCCAGGGAACTAGGGGGTAGCAAGAGAAAAAAATAAAATACAATAAATAATAAAAAAACACAAGACCCCGACACACACACCCGCCCCCAGATGTGCTGTTGATGTGTGTTGTTGTAAAGTGCAATTAAAAAAAGGAAAGAAGAAGGAGCAGAGGCTGGCATAATGCCAGTTTCCCCTCCATCCCAACTCTAATCCAAACCCTTACTGTCTAAATGTATCATTGGAAGTTAAATGCAGAAGACCAATTTCGTCTGTCAAGTATGGGAACATACACAGATGACAAATTATTTAAAAAAAAATAAAAAAATGAAATAATAAAAGTGTAATACTGTCCTGAGTTTTTGCATAGTAGTTTTTGCATAGTAGTAGTATGAAAGTACGAAAAGTTACACCAACACTAAAACACTAAACATTATGTGATCCTTCTCTTGTTTTTGTTTAAATTGGGAAAGGCTGCTCCAAGATAGATAGATAGATAGATAGATAGATAGATAGATAGATAGATAGATAGATAGATAGATAGATAGATAGATAGATAGATAGATAGATAGATAGATAGATAGATAGATAGATAGATAGATAGATAGATAGATAGATAGATAGATTGATTGATTGATTGATTGATTGATTGATTGATTGATTATTTGTCCCCGTAGGGAAATTAGTTTGCAACATTGTCAGCAGGCATTGACATAAAGGACATACTTATACAAACATGACATTAACATCCATCATTACAGCAAAGACGTTTCAGCTCAGTAATTCATGATATGTTTGTATTATTTAATGATTTAATTGCTTGTGGTATGAAATAAAATTTTGTTCTGTTTCTTGAGAATAAAGGAAGGCCGTACCTTCGCCCTGAAGGAAGCAACAAATTTGCTTCCCATTCTTAAAAACAGCGCAAACAGTCCAATCATACACCATCTGATAAAATCCATTTTGCAGTTTGTAGAAAAGTTTCACGGTAAAAACCTTAGATGATTTCGCTTCATCATTGCTTCACAGCACACGAAAAAACATGGACAGTGGCCTCACTGCCATTGTCCTCCCACTGCACTCAGCCTTTAGTTGATTGTAATAGAAAACTCAATCTCCTGGCCGTTCCTGAGAGGCAAAGTGATTCTTGTGCTTGGAAAGATTAATAGCTCTCCAGAAGAAATGAATCAGGTGCTCTTCAGGGCCTAACTCCTCAATGGACGTGCAAATAGAAATGCTTTTGTGCACCGTCTTAGGCTGTTTCGCCCCGGCACTGTACAGTCCCTCCTTTTTGGTGGCCCTCGTACTGTGTCATGTCGCTCCAGGCTTGGCCAGCGATGAGACAGGCAGCGGCTTTAGTGCTCGCCAAAAAGAAAAGCAGGTGGCCATTCTCATCAACTCAGGCTTTAGGCCTTGTTGTCAGCTCTCTTGAAATGACTGACATATGGTAATAAGGGAGTGAGTGCCTGGGATGTGTCCGTGTCTCTCAGGCTGACAGTGCTGATGGGGTGGGATTATCTAAATGGGCTATTTTCATGCTCCTAATCACAAAAGAAACAGTGAAATGCACCCTTTGCGAGTGCGTGGGAGCACGCGTGTGCGGCTGCGTGTTGACAGCGGCAGCATCCACTTGTCGTCACTCGTCAGTAGCGTTGGCTGGCTGACTCACTCTAATTGGTGTGAGCAATGTCCG
>JBBPBX010013292.1:21143-36805 GCA_038048925.1 Garcialebias charrua | reverse complement strand
AAAGAGACACTATCATTTATTTAAAATGAATCAACTAAATTAACACCATTACACTTGATTGACTTGATTTCACTCTCTTTCAATTTAACACGTCAGCACATTTAAATTTAACACAACAGACTTCAATACTGGATGTTAAACATATTTAGTCTGAGGGCTCTTTAGCTTAAATAGTTTCCAGCTTAGAATTGAGGGAAAGGATAGGAGGAAAGATGGAGAGATGGTTTACAGGAAATTGTCTTGAGCATGATACCAAAAGTGACACTTCCATCCGACTTCTGCTAAAATCCAGGTACGTTTTGTAAACAGCTCTTTACCTTCGACGACGAGTCTGATAAAGAAATGACACCAGCCTTCAGATGCACAGAGTCCTTCAGGCCCAGCACGTCCAAAACTGGTTCTAGTTTACGTTTTCAACGTCTCCTGGGTTCCGCGTTGGTCATCAGAAAATGCGTCAGCTCCTGGCCTCTGACTTCAAGATAAACTTATTCCAGGAAGGAATAAACAAAGTTTTGAGCTTACGCTCGTTCGAAGTGGACTCATAACAGCATGTTATTTAGTCCTTAGCTGAATGACTGTCCTTGGTGGGTGACAGGCATTCATTCAGCTCTTTGGGACGTTCACATCTCTTTTGAAGTTCCCAGCAAACTCAAAGCGTTCATGCAAAAAAACGCTTTTACTCAAAAAATGTTGAGATTAGAACACACTTTCCTCATTGGTCCGTGGGCCAAGAGGAGTGTGAAAACGTGAAGTGGAAACTCAAGGTTGACAGCAAGTCTGCTTAGATAACAAAGAGGAATGTTTTGGAAAAGTGTCTGAAAGAGAGGAGACATCTCGACGCTAACGAGAATTTTAGCTGAACTCAACAAAAACAACTCCTGAGCAAGTCAATCTGACACCTCATTCAACTTTGTCATAGATATTTTGAGTAGACACTTTCATTTGGTCAAGTAACACAGAAATACTCCATATTAAAAGAATAACAGCATATAACATATATCATGAAAATGACAAAAGTTATTCTTTTGATTACATTAGAATAAAATCAAAGATAGAAATAGTCTCTTTTGGTGACTATGTGACTAATTTGTAGTAAATGTCTTGCTTTACTGAGAGGTCAGTAAAGGTCATCTCTGGAACAGTTCAAAAGTACACAGGTGTATCAAAGTGGACACGGTCATGCCCACTACAAAATAATCAAAAGAATAACCTTCTGTTATTGTATTATCGTTATTATTTTCAATATGTTTAATCGAAGGACAGGTCAACATGATCTTTTCAGTATTTGTTTAGAAGTATTAAGACAGTTTAATCAGTTTTAATCATAAACCTGGCGTCTGTCTTCTCCTCCCTTCTCCTTCCTTTTCTCTTCCTGACTTCCACTAACCTCCTCCTACTTCCTGGTTGAACTAACCAATAGGGAAGGAGCGAGTACAGGAAGTCAGGCTCTCTTTAAAAGTTCTAACTTGCCTGAGTCATCAGTTAGTTGGAGAGTTGAGAAGAGATTTGTTGAGATTCTCCTAAGCTGTCGGACGGTGGCCATGAGCCAAAGGCCTCGTTCTCAGCTAGGGTCTATAGCACGCTTGCTGTATATCCGACCGAGCTTCAAAGCTCCAAAACCTTTGAATAAAAATTCCTTCTGAGGAATATTTTATTTTGAAAGTCAACTGGACTGACGTTACTTCTGTTCGATCAGGTGGACCCAGGAGACGCTGAAAGTGTAACACGCTAAGGCTGGAAGCCCTCTCTTACCGGAACCTAGATTGACCGTCTTTGCAAGGTAACAAGTTGTGTGATGTTTACCAAGCGTACCTGGAGTTTAGCTGATGTCGCTGGAAGAGCTGTCATTTCCTGGTTGAACTCACTCAGTTAGACAACTTCGAGGTTCCGGGCTGATGGCGTGCTGAACGGACGCGTCACTCAGAGCTCTTAACTGAGTCCCGATGTTAAAAGACATTTAAAGTAAACTCCACAAAAAATACAGCTGCTCGACTTCAGTATTCAAAGATGAACCAATGAAAAGACACACAAACAACAAAAAAAGGGCTTTTTAAAGCTACTCCGAGTCGTCAGTCGGAAGGTTTGGAGCATAGCTACGCAGAGCCAATGGAGGCGGCTAATGCTAATAGCAAACGAGACAGAGGAACCACCACGCCAACAAATACTCCTGAAAAGACGCAAATGGAAAAGAAAATTAAAGGTAATGAGGAGGAGGTCCAAGGGAAGTCAATCGAGACCATCCTTTGTGCATTAGAGGCTTTGGGAACTCGTGTTGATACTTTGGGAGCTCGTGTTGAAACTTTAGGAGCTCGTGTTGATGACCGCCTGGAGGGCATTAGCGGCCAGCTACAACAACACAGCTCCATGCTAGCATCAATAGCTAAAACTGTGCAGCTGAATTCTGAGGATATTCAAGAGTGTAAAAACAAAGTTAAAAGCTTGGAGACGCAAGTTGAGCTTCTTCAAAGGGAAAAGGAGGAAATGAAGGAACGTTTGGTGAGTCAAGAAAGATATAAAAGAAGATGGTGCCTACGGATTAAAGGAAAAAAGGAAAAAGTTAATGAAAACATCAGAGCTGAAGTCGTGGAGTTGCTGAGCAGAATTCTACCTGATCTGGCTGAAAAGATGGAGGATGCTGTGGACATCGTTCACAGAGTGGGAAGATCAACAGAGGGTCGACACAGACAAGTTGTAGTCCTCTTCTCCAAGAGAAGTGTCAGAGATGAGGTGTGGAAGAAAACAAAGTCCTCACAGATCTGCAAAGATGAAGGTCTCAAGTTTGCAGAGGACCTGACCCAGGAGGGTTGGAAGTCACGACAGGCGCTGTGGCCGAGAATTGAGCAGGCAAGAAAGGAGGGTAAGGCTGCAGGATTCAGAGGACCCTTCGCCTACATCGAAGGGAAGAGAATTTCTTAGCTGAAGTTCGAGCACTGTTTAGATGAAACTTGAAGTTTTTCTGTGATAGTGGAGATTTTTTTTTTTTCAAGGGACTATTAAGGGGACTCTACTCTCAGGTATTTTTTACTCTACCTCCTATATTCTAATTTTTTTTCTATTGTTATTGTTCTTAATGTGTTCAGTATTCAATTTAAAGATTGAGATTCTATTTTCTTCTTTTAATGCAAGAGGGCTCAAAGACTCTGTTAAGCGTAAGGCTGTTTTTTTATTTTGCAAAGGTCAAAAGGCTAACTGTTTTTTTTCTTCAAGAGACACACTCAGAGTTAATTTGTTCATCATTGTTAATGTTTATGGATACAACAATGACCAAAAAAATAAACAGTTATTACATCAAGTCACAACAATTATAAAAAAAATGCAGCTGAATTATCCCACTGACCATGTTGTCGTTAGGGGCGATTTAAACCTAACGGACAATCAAGATCAAGAATTGATCATTGGTTAATTACAGATTCTTTTCTTGGACACATCACAGAAGCTGAGATCTCCTGTTGCCCTTTAAGAGATCACTGCACCATAAACCTGCGGATATCCAAAAATGAAAATAAAAATAATTTCAAGGGTTACTGGAAATTCAATGCTAACTTATTAAAGAATGACGAATATTGTAAAAGTATTAGTAAAATAATTCAAGATGTTACAAATGACACAAGTTTAGTGACAGCAATACAAAAATGGGAATTCTTCAAATTTACTGTTAGAAAATTTTCTATCTCCTTCAGTAAAAAATTACAAAAAGAGAGACAAATAGAAGAAACTAAACTAACCAAGGAACTAATCTTTTATTATCATAAATCTGACTGGAGTGAGGAAGACAAAATTAATATCAATAAGTTGCAATGTAAACTAGATGAATATTATCAAAATAAAGCTCGTGGAGCATACATACGGTCAAGAGCAAGGTGGCTGGAAGAGGGTGAGAAAAATACTTCATATTTTTTTAATTTGGAAAAACAAAGACAGATGAAAAATACAATTAACAGTCTCATAATTAACGGTGAGGAAGTTACAGAAACAAAACAAATATCCAGAGAAGTTCATGACTTTTACTGTAATCTGTTTACATCCTCATATTCAAAACAAGACTCAGAATCCTTTTTTATAAAAATTAAAAATGTTATCCCTAACATTGATGAAACATTTAGGTATATTTGTGAAGAAGATTTTCAAATAGAAGAGTTTGACTGTGTTATTAAAAAAGTAGCATCAGATAAAGCTCCTGGATCAGATGGTATTACCGCAAATTTTTATAAATTCTTTTGGAAGGACATAAAAATACTGTTGTTTGAAGCAGTTTTGGAATGTATTCATAAAAAAGAATTAATGACAACAATGAAACAAGGTGTCATCATATTGTTACCCAAACCAGGAAAAGATTTAAAAAACTTGAATAATTTAAGACCCATCACACTTCTCAACACAGATTATAAAATATTTACTACAGTTCTTGCAGCTCGATTAAAAGAAGGTTTATCTGATATAATTAGCTCAACTCAGTCTGGTTTTCTCAAAGGTAGATCAATTAATAACAATATTTGTCTGGTTCTAGATTTAATTGAATATGCCCATTTAATTCCTGATGATGGTATGATCTTATTTCTGGATTTTCAGAAAGCTTTTGATTCGGTGGAACATCCTTTCATTTTTGAAACATTCAAACATTTTGGCTTTGGTGAGAAGTTTTTAAACATAATCAAAATGCTGCATGTTAACAGCTGTGTTTCCTTAGCAGAAAGAACAAGTCCCAGATTCACAATAAAAAAAGGGATTAGACAAGGATGCAGTGTTTCACCTCTCCTGTTTATCACAAGCCGTGTTTCCATCAAGGTTTCTAGATGCACATTTTGAAGTATCGCAGCAGAAAAGCTTAATGGAAATGGCAAAATGTGAATTTACTTCCTCAAATTCGCCAAAAAGTTTATACGCTCGCTTGAGGTGGTTTTTGGGATCTTCGAAAATGAGCAGATGCGCAAAACGACAGATGGAAACAGATTTGCCGACTCAGTTCTGCCGTAGCGAACATTCACGTCATGTGACTGATCAGCTGTTTCCGCTCCGGACAACATGTAACATTGCTAAAACTAGTTGGCATGACAGAATAAATACAACTTGCCCGATAGCAACACATACCTGAAATATTCTCTCCATTTTGACGAGATGTGTGGCCGGGTTCTGTTTTCAACCGCTACTTCCTGTTTACTGTAGACATGCGTAACGCTGACGTCTGACGTAATGACGCTGACGTCTGACGTAATGACGCTGTGCGTGGCCCGGTAGATGCGATTCAAGCCAGTTGATGGAAACACTTCTGCTTCGCATTAATTTGTATTTACATATTTGCGAGATTTCAAAAATTAGCTCAAAATTCAAAATGAAAATGGATGGAAACACGGTTATAGTTACGGAGCTCTTGGCTAACTCTATAAGAAACTCCAGTCTTCTTGGTTTACAAATTATGAATCAAAATATTATCATAAGTCAGCTAGCAGACGATACAACTCTATTTCTAAAAAATAAAGATCAGATTCCACTGGCTGTCCAAACAGTAGAAGCATTCTCGAAAGCATCTCCTAAAGTTAAATTTGGAAAAGTGTGAATTAATGAGTATTCATGATTGTTCTCAATCATCTTTTTACAACATACCGGTCAAACTGGAGGTTTGATACCTGGGCATTTGGGTCACAAAAACTGCAAGCAATTGTGTCAAACTGAATGTTGATAAGAATATTACTAAATGCAACTTGATATTAAATAACTGGTTACAAAGAGACTTAACTCTTTCTGGTAGGACACTACAGTATTAACCAAAATGGAAACTCTATCAAGACTGGTTTACCCTGCATCCTCCATAGCCATACCTCCAAAAATTATTAAGGAAATTAATAAATTAAACTTTAACCTTATTTGGAGAAATAAACATCATTATATCAAAAAAGGAGATACAGTTAAAATTATGAAGATGGTGGGATTAAAGCAATAGATTTTGAAATAATGAATGGCATATTAAAACTAAAATGGCTTCAATCATTTCTTAAAAATGCACAAAAAGATATTTTCAACATGGACAAGAAATGGTAAAATTTGGATAAAAGAACACGATAGATCACAAGCAAAAATGATAAATGAAATGAATGACTTGGAAATGAATGACTTGGACAAATATAAATCAGTCTAGTAGAGAATGATATTCTCTACTGGATTGATTCACATAACAAACAATCTGATGGTCAAATACTTTCAATGACAATGATGTGTGAAGAATCAGTATTCAAAATATATAATACTATTGATGATGAAATTGTAGACAGTCTACTTCCTGTAACAAAAGAAAGCAAATATTATAATGAGGAACAGTTTAATGCAATGGAGGTATCAGCCGGTGGTCTCTCCATTATCCACTTTAATTGCAAAAGTATAAGTGCAAATATATCAAAAATAACAGATTTCCTGAAGAATTTAAATACAAAGTTTACAGTAATAGCATTATCTGAAACATGGTTGAATAATGAAAATATTCACAATGCTTATATAGAAGGATATGACTTGTATCATATGGATAGATATAAAATAAAAAAAGGTGGAGGAGTTGCTCTTTTTATTAACAGTGAAATAAAATGTAAACTCATTAGTGACATGTCTATAGTTGTAGACAATTTAATGGAAATGATAACAATAGAAATAATAAATAGAGAAATAATAAATAGAAAAGACAAAAATATCATAATAAGCTGTGCATACCGATCTCCTGGATCAAATATGAAGTTATTCTCTGATAAAATTCTGGAATTATTAGGAAAGAGCGGAAACAAAATGATTTTTTTGTGTGGTGACTTCAACATTGACCTGGGAAATAAGACTGATTCAAACAATATAAATGCATTCATACATACAATGTACAGTTCAAATTTATTTCCATTAATTTCAAATCCAACTAGAATTACAACACATAGCTCCACAGAAATTGATAATATTTTCACAAATTTAACAAATGAGAATTTAAAAAGTGGTATTTTGATAGCCGATTTGAGTGATCATTTACCAATTTTCACAATTTATAATGTAGAAAATAGTATTACACAAACAATAAAAAGAAAACAAGAATAAACAAGAAATATAGTAATAAATATGTCTCAAAAAGCATTAGAAAACTTAAAAGATGACAAACAAACAAAACTGGAATGATGTTTACGTGACTGATGTAAACAAATCTTATGATGCTTTTATGAATACTGTATCTTGGATGTTTTGTATGAAAAAATTGTGTGCCACAAAACAATACGAGAACGCGTTCCAAAGATCAACCATGGATGACGACTTGTTTAAGAAATGCATGCAAAAAAAGAACTATCTGTATTATTGTTTCTTGAAATGTAGAACTCCTGAGACGGAGACTAAATATAAAAAATACAAGAACAAATTAACAGGAATTATAAAAAAACAAAAGAGAGAATTTTATAGTGGTTTACTACATAAAACAAATGGTGATATGAAGGGAACTTGGAGGGTTTTGAACAGTGTTTTGAAAAAAACTAAAACTAATATGAACTTGTCACAGTTTTTCAAGAATGATAATGAAGAACTGCAAGATGAAAAGGAAATTGTAAATGAATTCAATGACCATTTTGTGAATATAGGACCAAATCTTGCAAATGCGATCCCAAGTGTTGATGGTAATGTGGATTATTTGATTGAATACTGTGAAGATGCTATGTTTCTACAAGAAATTGACAACAAAGAAATACTCATGATAGTCGAGGGATTTGCTGACAAGAGATCAAGGCATTGGGCTGGTATGGATATGGTAGTTGTAAAAAATATAATACATCAGGTCATCGAACCTTTTACCTACATATGTAACTTGTCTCTTTCGGAGGGCGTATTTCCTGATAATATGAAAGTTGCTAAAGTGATCCCTATTTTTAAAAACTGTGATAAAGGTGCCTTTGACAATTATAGACCTATTTCGTTGTTACCACAATTCTCAAAAATTCTAGAAAAAATATTTGTAAACAGATTGGATAAATATCTTGATAAACATGGCATCTTGAGTGCCAGCCAATATGGATTTAGATCATAAAATTCTACATCAATGGCACTTATGGAATTAACAGAAAAAATCACCACAGCCATAGATCAACAACAACACTGTATAAATTTATTTGTTGATTTAAGGAAAGCATTCGACACTATTGACCACACTATTCTTGCTAATAAACTAAACAGATATGGTGTTAGGGGACGAGCACTGCAGTGGATACAAAGCTATTTGACTGACAGAAAGCAGCTTGTGTATATTGATGGTATACGATCTGATTTCTGCAAAATTACATGTGGAGTCCTTCAAGGGATGACACCGAGACTCTTGACCTGAGGGGAGGGGGATAGCAGAGAGTTGTTAAGGGGGACGAGAAGATGTTCTGATTTTGAAATAGAGTTTTTGGTACCAACAAGAATGATTTCTGTTTTGTTGCTGTTAAGTTGAAGGAAATTGTTAGAAAACCAGTGATTTAGCTCGTTGAGACAGTCTGTGAGGATGGAGGGTGGGTGGGTGGAGTTAGGTTTTGATGACAAGTAGAGCTGCATGTCATCAGCATAGCAGTGGAAATAGACGCCGTATTTGTGGAAGATGTGACCTAGAGGAAGGAGGTAAATGATGAAGAGGAGGGGTCCGAGGACATCTTGGGGGACACCCGTGGAGACTGGGAACGGAAGGATTTAAGCTGAATGAATTGAGTGCAGTCAGAGAGATAGGAGGTGAACCAGTCTAACGGGGTACCTGAGATGCCAATGGAGGTTAGTCTGTTGAGGAGGATAGAATGACAGATGGTGTCGAAGGCAGAACTTAGATCCAGAAGAATGAGGATGGACAGAAGACCAGAGTCAGCAGCAAGAAGGAGGTCGTTAGTAATTTTTACTAGGGCTGTTTCGGTGCTATGGTGGGGGCGAAATCCAGATTGAAACTCTTCATAAATGTTGTTGTTGGACAGGTGAGAGTGAAGTTGACTAGCAACAGTTTTTTCAAGGATCTTGGAGATGAAGGGCAGATTGGAGATCGGACGAAGATTACTGAAGTTGGTGAAGTCAAGACCTGGTTTCTTGATGATGGGGGTGATGGCAGCAGATTTGAAGGCTGTGGGAACAGTGCCAGAGGTTAGGGAGGAGTGGATGATATTAGTGATGATAGGAAGCAGAGACGGGAGACAGGATTTAACAAGAACTGTGGGAAATGGGTCAAGTTGACAGGATGAGGACTTGGACTTGTTGATAATGTCAGCAATGTCATCAGCAGAGGGGAGGGAGAAGACTGAGAAAGGGAGGGAGGGGGAGTTCAACATGGATGTTGGGGGCCGTATTTGGACCATGGTGTTTATGAATTGAAATAATCTTTTCATTGAAATATGACATCAGGGAGTTGCAAAATTCTGTGGAAACCATGTGAGAGGGTAGGGAGTTAGGAGATGAGACAGAACGGTGGAGGAGAGAGAACAATGTTTTTGAATTACCAACATTAGAACTGATGATGTCAGAGAAGTAGCTGGATTTGGCTTGAGAAATACTGTTCTTGTAATGGATGAGGTGGTTTATATAAAGTTCCTTGTGAATTGTGAGACCGGATTTTTTATAAAGACGCTCTAGCCGCCGACCTTTGGTTTTCAGGGAGCGGAGTGCTGGAGTGAACCAGGGTGCAGAGTTGGAGAAGGAAACAGTCCGGGTTTTCAGGGGAGCAACAGAGTTAAGGATGTTGGTTAGGCTGGTGTTGTATAATGTGACGAGATCATCTGGGTTGGAGGAGTTGAAAGTGGAGAGGGTATTATTAATATGAGATAAAAGAGTGTCATGGTTGATATTCTTGATATTACGGAAGGAAAGAGTGCGTTGAGGTTTATCTGAGGAAAATTTAAGATTAACATTGAATGAAATCATCAGGTGATCAGTAAATGGAAGTTCATCAGAAGAACAGTTAAGAGGAAAAAGTCCGGAGCAGCAGAGTAAGTCCAATGTGTGGCCCATCTTGTGTGTTGGAAAGTTGATGAATTGTTGAAAGCCGCAGCTGTCCAGGCAAGATGTGAAGTCTCTGGTGAGGGGGTTGCTTTCATCATCAAAATGAATGTTGAAATTGCCCAGCAGGATAACATTGGGTGAAAGAGCTGTTAAGTGGGCCATTAGTCCAGCAAAGTCATTCATGAAGGAGCTATTCAGTTTTGGAGGGCGGTAGAGAGTGGCAACAACAGTTGGAGTGGGTCCAGCCAGCAGGCAGACAGTGCACTCAAAGGAGAAGGGGGGGGGGGTGAACCGGAGTGACCTTCCAGTTCTCGCGGTGAATTATCGCGAGACCTCCTCCTCTGCCTGAGGCCCTGGCCCTCGCGGTGCAAACAAAGCCCGATGGGGTGGACTTGTTCAGATGGAAAAAGTCATTTTGCTGTTGCCACGTTTCTGTTAAACAGAAGAAATCCAGTTTTCGGTCGGATATTAGATCGTGAACAAGCTGACCTTTGCCCGTGAGGGAGCGAACGTTCAGAAGTCCAAACTTTACGGAGGAGGCGAACGAGCTAGGTTGGCTAACGTGCTGCTGTTAGCGGTCCGGGCGTTGCGGCGTGAAGAATGGCGAGAGTCAGACCAGATGGAGGTTATGGGATGAGCCGTTGAGTCGACGGCGCGAGCCCCGGTGGATGTATCTCCGACGAGGATAGAAGGCAATTTCCTCCAGAGGGAGCACCGGCGGAGCGGCCGGTAGGAAACGAAGACGAAGTAGCTCCACGGCAGAATAATGGAGCAGACCAGACGCTGGGTGGTGTTGGATGAGAAGCAGCAGAGTCCAGACGAGAGCAGGTAGCAGGTTATTCCAAGTAAAATCCATGTTTGTTGATGAGTAGAAATGCCCAGGCAAGGGTCGGTGAAAAAACAGCAGAAAGTACTGAATAAAACAAAACAAGAAAAAAGTACGAGGAGCAACTGCAGCGAGATGCGCATGCGTTCACCCCCGGAAGTAAATTTAAGTTTATGATGGTTGATATGTTAATTTGTTTAAGAATATGTTTACCTTAGGAGGTATGTTAGTAGATATTTGTACATGTTTATTTGTATCATTGTAATTTGAGATTGCCATTTGTTGCTCTATTTGTGTTCCTTTTGTTCTGTATGTTCTAAAATGTTCAATAAATAAAAAAAGTTAGACAACTTCCCTCTTTCCTCCTATTCTCTTATCCATCTTTGCCAGTAATTTTAAGTTAAAGTGCCTTCAGATGTAAATTATTTAAGATCTCATAACTTATCTGTTGTCCCTTAAAAATCCATCGGCTAGTAGAAATTACAGACACGTGATTTCCATCTGTTGATGTTAATTTATAGGAAGCTAATTAAACCAAATCAAAGTGTACATGTTATGATGTTAATTTAATGATCTGTTAATAAATGACTAATTTCCTTGATGGGTCAAATATAATTAATGTTTCATGTCACTTATATATCTCATCTGGTCACACAAGATGTTTAATCCAAAAAGAAGAGAATCTGTGAATAAATAAACAAAAGTCAAAGTATGAGTATGTCAACTTTATTGACAGAACTGCAATATGTACAGGACATACACAGGACCGAAATTGCGTTTCTCTCAGTCCCTCGGTGCAACAGTAACCATCTAAACACTAAACACTAAAACATTTAATAAACATAAGCATAAAATAGTAAAAGTGTAACACTGTCCTGAGTTTTTTCATAATAGTATAAAAGTATGAAAATTTACACCAACACTGAAACACCAAACACCCCTAAAACACCAAACACCCAATGAACATAAGCATAAAATGAAATAATAAAAGTGTAATACTGTCCTGAGTTTTTGCATAGTAGTATGAAAAGTATAAAAACGTAAATCTATAAAATAAACTGAAGTTTCTAGCGTTGACATTTGCAAAGAGTGGCACAGCAGCATATAAGTTAATGTACACAGTATATGTATGAGGTAGTTGATGTTGGTATAGAGGCAAAGTGGCATATGCAGTGAGGCACATAAGGCACATTTGGCATCCTTAGATAAGGCTAGTCAGAGAATGCTGTATATGTATCTGCAGTAGTGTAGATAAAAGTAGTGTAAATGTAAACAGTAGTAATAAATGTAAAGCAGTAGTAATAAATGTAAACCGTATTAATAAATGTAAACAGTGAATGTAAACAGTAGTATGACTATAGGTAGTGTTGCGAATTCAAAAGGTTGAAGGAAGCTCTGAAACGAATGTGCAAATTTTATGCAGGTTTATTGTACATAATAAGAATAAACCTTACAGCAACAACAGACCTCTCACCGAGCACAAGTCCACACACACATCTTCAAAGGCAGGGCCACGGTTATAAAACCCCGGATGTCGTCACCGCCTCCTGGAACCTGGAACCGCCTTGGACTGCTTCCGGACCGCCCTGGAACCACCTACACTACCACGTGACCCTCCTTTCTGTCAACAAACTATCAGCTTCAATGTAAACATCAAATGTTGGGTCTGTTGAATTGTGCAGAAACAGAATAAGAACAAAACAAACAAATAAAGAACAAAACAGACAAAAACAAAGAATAAAACAAATGTAACAAACAAATAGAAACAAGACAAAAAAAACAAAAACAATGTTCCCTAGTGAAAACAAAGCCCGAGAGAAAGACGTTCTGCCTAGTGTCACATTTCACATTATAAGGCAGAATTAAGTGAATACAAATAATAGAACATAATGGGTGTAATGTAATACTGATAGAAATATATTTCAATTCCCCTTTTGACATGACAAACATCATGTCAACAAAATCCTATATGTTCTATGTGAGAATGCAATTAAAAACTGGATACACATTGGAAATCTCTAACATTCCCACCCACAGCAATATTACATCTAAGTTACCCACCCAGAATATAAAACACATTATACAAAATAAGCATCAATACTAAATGGTAATAAAAACTAATAAAAGTAAAGGTAAGAAAGTACAAACAAAGAAAACAACCAACAACAAAGAACAAGAAGAAACAGAATAAGAACAAAACAAACAAATAAAGAACAAAACAGACAAAAACAAAGAATAAAACAAATGTAACAAACAAATAGAAACAAGACAAAACAAACAAAAACAATGAACAAGAATAAAGCAGACAAAAACAAACAAGACAAAAATAGATACAAAAACAAACAAATAAAAACAAGGAAGAACCGTGCGGACTGTCCCTCACAAAACACGCCTCTACAGGGTATATGCAGGAATAATGAAGTTAAATTCAATACCTTTAAAAAGGCGTTCAATAGAAAACAACTGAACTTTAATTTGACCTTATAAATTCAATAATTTCTCAAAAACCCTTAAATTTATCAACTCTTAACAACTTCAAAACATTGCATATACTCTGCTCCAGTTGTGCATTTCTGGTATGTGTTAACCTTAGCAAAGAACTGGTGTCAGGCCTCTTCATCTTCCTCATCATAGACACCTGTGAGGGGAAAAGCCCTACACTACTCTGTTAACTAATCCGATATCTGAGAAAAACTCAACTACTCTTATTCAGATATGTATGTGATAAGGGCTAAGACCACATTCAGAAAATTAACACTTAATCTATGATTAATCTGATCCTCCAGACCTCCAAAAATCTAAACGATCCTAAAAAATTCTGGAAAACCATTAAATCTCTCTCAGGCACCCCCCAATCATCTGACCTCCCATCACAATTTCTTGTTGACTCTGTTCCTGTGTCAAATAAGCACGAGATCCTGAACTGTTTCAATAAACATTTTGTTGCTTCTAGTTCTTTATTTGATACAGTTACAAACGGAAAATCGGCCACTTTATCTAATAATCAAACTTCAACAAATCAAATCCCTCCTACAAGCCAACCATCTGTTAATCACACCTTCTCTTTTTCTCCATTCTCAGTCAGTGAGGTAAATAAACTGTTAAATGATCTTGATCCTAAAAAATCTGCAGGTCCAGATGAACTTCCACCTTATTTCTTAAGGCTGGCTGCTCATATCATCACAGTCCCTGTGACCCACATCTTTAATCTGTCCATAAGCCAAAACACCATTCCGGATGCTTGGAAAACAGCCTTTGTTCTTCCTTTGCTGAAGGGAGGTGACCCCACCTCATTGAACAATTATCGACCGATCTCTAAACTCTGCATCTTAGCCAAGGTTCAAGAAAAACTGATAAACTCTCAGATCAAAAACTATCTGGACTCATTTAACATCTTACCTCTCCATCAATCTGGTTTCAGGAAAAAACACAGCACAACAACTGCTTCTCTGAAGGTTCTGAATGATGTTGTTGAAGCATTGGATGCTAAGGACTATTGTGCTGCACTTTTCTTAGACCTGTCTAAAGCTTTTGACACTGTGGATCATAACATCCTGTGTCATAAGCTCTCAGAAATCGGTTTCTCTGATCACACCATCGGTTGGTTTTCTAACTATCTTTCCAATCGGAGGCAATGTGTTCAACATAACGGTGCTTCTTCCAGCTATTTAACAGTTAAAAATGGTGTACCACAAGGCTCAGTTTTAGGACCAACTCTCTTTACAATCTACATAGCTAATGTAGGTCACTGCATCCCTGATGCATCCTTACATTTCTATGCTGATGATACAGTTGTTTATTGCCGAGCTAAAACAGTAGCTAAGGCTTTCCAGTTACTGCAATCCGCTTTTGACATCATCCAGTCAGATCTGTTCCGTCTCAAACTTGTCCTAAATGCTGATAAAACAAAAGGGATGTTTTTTTCAAATAGGAAGGCGGTTCCAGCAGATCCTCCTCTGATTTTTTCTTCAAATGGTGTCCCTATTGAGTTTGTTGATTCCTATAAATATCTGGGTATCCTGATCGATTCACATCTCTCTTTTAAACTCCACGTGGAAAACCTAGTGAAGAAATTGAAAGTTAAACTGGGTTTCTTTTTCAGAAACAGATCCTGTCTAACACTGAATGTTAGGAAACGCCTTGTATCCGTGACTTTCCTTCCCTCCATTGATTACGGTGACATTCTCTACATGAATGCTCCTACAAGCACCCTGCGGATGTTGGATGTGGTCTATCATGGTGCACTAAGATTCATAACTGGTTGTGATTATCGTACCCACCACTGCACCCTGTATTCACTGGTTAACTGGACATCATTAACCTCACGCAGACTCTACCACTGGTACATTTTCATCTTTAAATCACTTCTTGGTCTGCTGCCCTCATACATCTCCTCCTACATGTCTTTGCGTGAGTGCAGCTACAGCGTGCGCTCTCAGGACATGATTACCTGCAGTGTTCCGTCAGTGAGGACTGAACTTGGAAAAAGGGCCTTCTCCTACTCCGCTCCTGCTTCATGGAATATCTTACAAAAAGATCTGAAGCTCTCGACCTTGACTTCTCTAAATGGTTTTCAGAATCTGTTGGAATCCTGGCAAAAACCAATGCAGATTTGTTCCTGTCTTTGATTTTATACGTCTACCTTATAATGTTTTGCTAGTTTTTTGATACTTTGTTAAAAAAAAAAAAAAAATATATATATATTTTGTTTTTTTCTCTCTTTTTGTTTTCTATTGTTTATTGTTTGTTTGTTTATTGTTTAATGAAATTCTATCACTGCTGTTCATTGTTCTTTAGTTTTAGCAGGTCGCTTTCGTAAATGAGCCCATGAGGTTCAAAAGATTTACCTGACTAAATAAAGGTTGAATGAATGAAT
>JBBPBX010013292.1:0-20848 GCA_038048925.1 Garcialebias charrua | reverse complement strand
TATATATATATATATATATATATATATATATATATATATATATATATATATATATTATTCTCTGTACCAGAATGTTCTACCACAAACATTTCCTATCAGTAAAATTCACCGCTAGGCTACTCTGATACTTCTTAACAAAGGTGCAGCTAAAATGTATCCTCTAAAACATTTCTAATTATCGTTCAAATCTAAGAATCAAAATTGATAAAACTAAATTATATCTATAGAAAAGTAGTGAAAACCCTGTACACCTTTCTCAAAAATCTATCAACACACAACTATTGTACTGCACATTCACCAGGCACAAACATATATATATATATAGTCACATTAATCTGTCTGAAACATTCACATTCTGTCTGACTCATTCATCTCAACAACCTTCAATCCTTTCTGGACCTCCTGGATCAAACTCACAGTCATATTTCACAGGCGTAAGAATAACCATATGTATCCTTTCAACATATGGTGTAAACAACAATTGAGAGGTTTCAACAAATAATGAGAAAACCTTGGCATATATTAGTGATTAGTTGGTTAGTTTGTTAGTTAATGTGATTAGTTCTGCTCTGCTGCATGTTCCACCTGTTAACCTATAGGATTAAAAAAAATGGTGCAGGGAAACAGATTTTCCCTTCATTGGTTACACTGCAACATTAAAGATCCACTGACGTGATTTTTCTACTATTCATCAAATTGCTCAAAATATATATATATTATCATTTAAATATGTTAGTTTTTGCAAACAAAATGATAAATCACTTTAATTTTGCTTTAAAAGTGATTTTGAACTTCAAGCTGTGTTTAATCATGGGAAATCCGTTTACACCCGAACGCACCATCTGTGATGTCATGTGCAGAGTTGAGGCAGAGCTCTTGGCTTGTCACGGTATGAGCAGCTCACATAAAAGTAAGTCTGATACGGCATCAGATCTAAATTAGATCCTGCTGTTTCTTGTTCCATCACCCAAACTATTTTCTGCTTCCCAAAATGAAGACAAATAGCTTAAATCTTCACCTAGATTGCTAAATTAGTCAGGTTTTAAAATGTCTGCTATTGAAGAGACTGGAGCCCTCTGCCTCTCACTCTGCACATTACATCACAGATGGTGCGTTCAGGTGTAAACGGATTTCCCATGATTAAACACGGCTTGAAGTTCAAAATCACTTTTAAAGCAAAATTAAAGTGATTTATCATTTTGTTTGCAAAAATTAACATATTTAAATGATAATATATATATATTTTGAGCAATTTGATGAATAGTAGAAAAATCACGTCAGTGGATCTTTAAGCATTCATTCAACATTAATTAATCTGCTGAAAAGGGGAGGAATGTAAACCCAGTTATGGTAGGGGTTCTCTGCTTGTCCATCACAGCTGTGGAAACATGTGATTGTAAAGTGCATTTCCCCTTTTCAGATATAAATTATTCACAATCTTATTTTTCGTGTTCCTTCACGATCATCAGAAGTCCAGATTTGACCTGTAAATGAAAAAATAGAAAAAGTCAGCACTAAATCTATATAAATTACCCCAAACATTCAGATCAAGAGGTGGGTTCAACAGAATCTTGTTGAGCAACTACTATCCAACAACCTGTTTTTAGGCACTTATTAAAATGATCTTTTATAACTTTATCAAATGTATAACTGTTTCCAGCTCTCATCGCTGTATGAAGAGTTAAAACGTTGATCTAATTAGGTATTTGAAATGGTGTGTTTAACTATACAGTATGTTCCTTATTCGTCATCCCCTTTTGTAAAGCAGTAGTAATAAATGTAAACCGTATTAATAAATGTAAACAGTGAATGTAAACAGTAGTATGACTATAGGTAGTAATGTAATACAAACATTAGTGCAAATATGAGAAGTAGTGCAAACTGAATGAGTACATGACCGAGAGTTTAGTGAATAACCCGTTTGATGACACAGGGTCCAGTGTTAAAAACTTTGTGTTGAGTGGTAATGTGTGAGAAAGTTTTTTGTGTTAAGGCAGTTCAAATGGGAGGGGAGGCAGAGCAGGCAGAGTGTTTAGCATTCTGACTGCCTGATGAACAGAGCTGTCTCTCAGTCTGCTGGTTCGAGCCTGGAGACTCCTCAGTCTCCTCCCTGATGGCAGCAGTCTAAAGCGGCTGTGTAGTGGGTGTGTGGGATCACCTGCCATGCAGAGGGCTTTCCGAGTGAGGCGTTTGCTGTGTAAGTCCTGCAGTGAGGGCAAGGAGGTGCCGACGATCTTCTCAGCTGCTTTCACGATGCGCTGGAGGCTCTTGCGGCATGATGCAGTGCATGCACCAAACCACACAGTGATGCAGCTGGTCAGGACACTTTCTATGGCACCCCTGTAGAAGGTGCACATGATGGGGGTTGAAGCTCCAGCCCTTTTCAGCTTGCGGAGAAAGTAGAGGCGCTGGTGAGCCTTCTTGGCCAGTGCTGCAGTGTTCCTGCTCCAGGACAGGTCCTTTGAGACGTGCACTCCCAGGAACTTGGTGCTGTCCACTCTCTCCACTGCGGTGCTGTTGATGGTCAGAGGGGCATGTTGTGCATCCCTCTTCCTGAAGTCCACGACAATCTCCTTTGTCTTCTCCACGTTGAGAGTGAGATTGTTGTGTCCGCACCACAAGGCCAAGCGGCTCACCTCGTTCCTGTAGTCCGTCTCATCGTTGTTGCTGATGAGACCTACCACTGTTGTGTCGTCCGCAAACTTGATGAAGTGGTTGGAGCTGTACGATGGTGTGCAGTCGTGTGTTAGCAGGGTGAATAGAAGGGGGCTCAGCACACATCCTTGTGGGGCCCCTGTGTTCAATGTGATGGTGCTAGATGTGTTACTCCCGATCCGTACTGTCTGTGGTCTCCCGGTCAGGAAGTCTAGCAGCCAGTTACACATTGAGGTGTTCAGCCCCAGACTGTCCAGTTTATGGATGAGCTGTTGGGGGATGATGGTGTTGAATGCCGAGCTGAAGTCGATGAACAGCATTCTAACATAAGAGTCCTTCGTGTCCAGATGTGTGAGAGCTGTGTGGAGGGCAGAGGAGATGGCATCGTCGGTTGAGCGATTAGGTCGGTATGCAAATTGGAAGGGATCCAGGGAGGCAGGGAGGACAGATGTGATGCTTTTCATGACTAGCCGTTCAAAGCACTTCATCAGGATGGGGGTGAGTGCTACTGGGCGATAGTCATTGAGGCATGCGGGCGTTGCCTTCTTTGGGACAGGGATGATGGTGGTGGCTTTGAAACAGGTGGGGACGATGGCCTGGCTCAGTGAGATGTTAAAGATGTCCGTGAAGACCGCTGCGAGTTCCCCTGCACAGTCCTTCAGCACACGACCAGGTATGTTGTCAGGACCAGAGGCCTTCCGGGCATTAATCTTGATAAATGATCGCCTTACGCTGTCTGAGGACAGCGCCAGCACCTGGCCATCAGGAGAGGGGGGGAGTTTATGTGCAGGTGTGCTGTTACTTGCCTCAAACCGAGCAAAGAACTCATTCAGTTCATTCAGCGTAGAGGTTGAGCTGTCACAGGTCTGGGGGGGGTTGTAGTTTGTGATGGTCTGTATTCCCTGCCACAGACTGCGTGTATCCTTGCTGTCCTTGAAACGGTGAGCTATTTTCCTGGAATACTGCTCCTTGGCCTCTCTGATGCCCAGATCCAGGTTCTTTCTGGCTGCCTTCAGGCCCACCTGATCTCCCGCTTTGAAGGCAGCATTCCTGGCTCTCAGGAGTCTGTAAACCTCAGCTGTCAGCCATGGCTTCTGATTAGCCCGAACAGTGATGGTTTTGAGGTTGGTTACATCATCAATGCACTTGGTGATGTATGAACATACAGTGTCTGAGTACTCCTGGAGACATGTGTTGTTGTTTGTGGTAGCAGCTTCTTTGAACATACCCCAATCTGTGGTGTCAAAACAGTCCTGGAGTGCCTCTGAAGACCCCTCTGGCCACACTCGTATCTGCTTGCGGACTGGTTTTGTGACTTTCACCAGCGGCCTGTATGCTGGCTTTAGCATAACACAGATATGGTCAGAAGCACCAATGTGGGGGAGGGGGAGGGCTCTGTAGGCATTTTTCATGGTGGTGTAAACTTGGTCCAGTGTGTTGTTTCCTCTTGTTGCAAAGTTTATGTTTCTGTATGTTTTTGGAAATACACTCTTTAAATCTGCATGGTTGAAATCACCAGCCGTGATGAGAAAAGCATCAGGATGGGCTGTTTGTTGCTCACTGATGTGCAGATATAGTTCATTCAAACAATTACTATTCTTGAACTTGAACTAGTCTTGGATAAGTAATTAAGGTTGTGACAGGTAACCCTGCTTCACATCCTACACTGGAGTTTGTTCCATCTGAGAACCCCTGCCTTGGAGTCCACATTAAACCATGCAAGAACTAAACACCCAGACATCACTGACTAGGCCTTATCTTTGTGTCTGACCTTGACCCTTATTTAATCCCTGTATAACAGGCAGTCCCTACACGCTGTTCAAGCATTGTCTTGAAACCCAAAATTCAAGTCATTTTGGGTTTCAAGATTCAAGTTCCACTCATTCATGTGCACTAAGTGAACAACCACGCAGACTGTTAGCCCAAGCACAGCCACTACATGTAAACTACTTCTAAGAATGATTCGTCCTTTGTCTGGTTGTGTCTTTGAGCCTTCTCTTTCCTCTTGATTCTCTAAATTCTTCTCCTTTATCATCTTCTTTCACAGCTTTATTTAGCTTCAATCCACACCATTGTTCCGTTTCCACCTATATTGTGTATATAAGATTTTAGCACCTCATTTTCTTATCCAATATCTACAACCTGGCCTCCCCCCACAGTTCCTTCCTGCCTCATAAAACAGGGTACCTGAAAGCGATACCCCGCATGCTTTGCTACACCAATCCTGTCAGCAAGTCACGGATCAACTGTCTGACATGATCCAACCACTGTTCTTTGGCACACCGAGATGGAGATTAGATCTAAATGTTTTAAAGTCGTGCCTCCTTGTTGACACATGGAATCAGCAAAGAGACAGACAAAGTTTATGGAGTGAGAAGAAAGGAAGTTAAAGGAGGGGGGAGTGGAGGAATATTAAGGCAAATGTAGCGTAGCTCAGAAACAAAAAGGTGGCTGTTTGAAACATCTACTGATAGTTTC
Organism: Garcialebias charrua; assembly: GCA_038048925.1. Classification (NCBI taxonomy): domain Eukaryota; kingdom Metazoa; phylum Chordata; class Actinopteri; order Cyprinodontiformes; family Rivulidae; genus Garcialebias; species Garcialebias charrua. Next base: position 15,715 of record JBBPBX010013292.1, on the reverse strand, counting down.
CTCAGATTCCTGCTTCAAATCATCAAATAATCGACTTGAGGCTCACAAAACGTTCCAGGAAGCAAGCACTCAAAGAGTTAAAGCCAAAGAAATGTCAATAAGTTTACAGCTTATGGCAGTCAATCTTCCCTAATGTTAGAAGCAGCTCAATGGATTAGCCAGACAAATGTGCATTAACGTTGATTCTAAATGAAGATGTAAGAAGTGTGTCAGATCAGATAAGAAACAGTAATTTCAATATCTGCAGTGTCTTGGCATGCACGAGGAAGGAGGAGGAGGTGAATAACAAGTTTGCACTTGAATCCATCGACTATTCTGATGAACTTTGAACTCTCAAAAAGTGTCTGGATCTCTATGGAACTGCACAAAACATAATTTATTCTCAAGTGTGTAGTTTTGCAAAAATAGATCTCACAAAGCCAAGTTGTTGATTTGTCACAATTTTTAAAATAAATAAATAAAAATGAGTAGATATTTTTTCATTCAACCTTTATTTAGGCAGGTTAATCTCTATGAGCCTCGAGGACTCATTTACAAGAGACATATATATACTTTGACTACCATATTTAAGACAAAATGGTACAGGCTCTATTCAACCTCTGCTCGACTGCCTGGCTGACATCAGGGACTGGATGGCTTTAAATTTCTTAAGCTTCAATGATAAGAAGTCTGAAGCCATATTGTTCCTTCCCAATGACACAACCTCAAACCACTGCATTGACCTGTCTGCTCTACCCCTATCCGAAAAACAAAAAGTCAAAAATCTGGGAGTGATAATGGATCCTTCCATGAAACTCAACAGTCATGTAAACATGATCGTCAAATCCTGTTTTTTCCAGCTGAGACGTCTGTCTAAGCTGAAGCCCATATTATCCAAAAAGCACCTGGAGACAGTGATTCACGCATTCATTACATCTAGGCTTGATTACTGCAATTCACTTCTGTTTGGCGTCAGTCAAGCCACCATTGCACGATTACAACTGGTTCAGAACGCAGCTGCCCGATTTTTAACCAGCACACGCAAAAGAGAGCACATTACACCAGTCTTGGCCTCCCTTCACTGGCTACCGGTTCATCTTCGAATCCAATTCAAAATTCTCATGTATGTCTACAAATCGCTGAACAGTCTCGCCCCCGCCTATCTCTCGGATCTGATACACCCATATGTCCCTCCACGTGCTTTGAGGTCAGAGGATCAGGTACTCTTAATAGTTCCAGAAACTCGCCTTAAGCGCAGGGGTGACAGGGCGTTCTCTGTAGCAGGCCCAAGACTCTGGAACGAGTTACCGCTGCTCATCAAACAGGCCCCCTCCCTCTCGGTTTTCAAATCCCGGTTAAAAACTCACTACTACTCCATCGCTTTCAATGCCAGCTGATTTGTATTGGATCGTTTGATTTATGATCTGTAATGTTTTTATGTTTTTCGTGTTGTACTTCATTGTCTGTATTGCCTGTTGCGTGTTTGTTTGTCCAGCACTTTGGTGTGGACTTGTTCCTGTTTAAAGTGCTTTATAAATAAAATGGTATGGTAAAATGGTATGGTATATTTTTCACCCTATAAGTCAGTTTTTATGCATAATTTACATGTCCTGTGACTTATATGTCCAAGTGACTTATTTATGGATTACCCCCCATATTTATAAAACAAATTTTGGCTGAGATATGACCGTTTTCATTCATTGTGACTGAAAATATTGAACACTACCCTTTTCAGCTGTTAGATGGCAGCAGAGTATTATAGGATGCTGTTGTGTCATGTAATAGGTAAAAGTGACTAGTGACACAATCGGCTTGCAGCAACTGTAAAATCAGCTTCATTTTGCTGCACCACCCCGGAGAAATGCAGATAATTTGACCATTGAATTGCATTTATTAAGTAAAAGTTCAACTGAGACACACTTTTACTATAATGTTGAGCTAACAAATAATTTTGCCGCTTTCCCGCTTCCTGATTTCCTCCCTTGGAGCGTGCTCCTGGAGCACAGAGGCAGCTAATACTTTTGAAAATGCAGCTGATTTGGCCATCAAAGTGCATTTATTAAGGAAAAGTTCAACTGAGACACACATTTGCTAGCCTGGTTAAAACCAGACCCTTGTCCTTCACTTCGCTTTGTACTGGGTCTGGGACTTGTCCCATAGACAAGGATTTCTCCGGTAGATTTTTGACCGGACCAATCAGAGAGCAGAAGGCGGAGTTTTGAACGACGTCGACTGACGTCGTCAGTTAAAATGGCTGCCGCCACGAAGGAATTTTCATGAAAACAAGGTAAAAAACTATTATTTCTTTGCTGAGAAAAATATATTTCTTAGCTGACGTTATATCAGAAGTGTTCCTGAGCAATCAGAGAACAGAAGGCGGAGTTTTGAACGACGTCGACTGACGTCGTCAGTTAAAATGGCTGCCGCCACGAAGGAATTTTCATGAAAACAAGGTAAAAAACTATTATTTCTTTGCTGAGAAAAATATATTTCTTAGCTGACGTTATATCAGAAGTGTTCCTGAGCAATCAGAGAACAGAAGGCGGAGTTTTGAACGACGTCGACTGACGTCGTCAGTTAAAATGGCTGCCGCCACGAAGGAATTTTCATGAAAACAAGGTAAAAAACTATTATTTCTTTGCTGAGAAAAAATATATTTTTAGCTGACGTTATATCAGAAGGGTTCCTGAGCTTAACAGTTCCTAAATCAATTCACGAAATGGTCAAATCTGCTGGATTTAAATAGTTTCGGTTTGACATTTTCCAAACAGCCTCGGGTGCGCTACGAAAATAAATGATAAAAAATCGAATTTTATCTCAAATGTTTAATCTAGGCCAACAGTCAGTAAATTAGAGCCATATAATTACACACTGGTAGCAGAAAAAATATCCACCGAGTGGTTTCTGAGCTATTTATCTGATAGCCTGGCCTCGCCAGGCTAAACTAACAAAACTCCGCCTTCCGTTCTCTGATTGGTCCATTCAAAAATCTACCAGAGAAATCGTTGTCTATGGGAGAAGTCCCAGACCCTAGTACAAAGCGAAGTGAAGGACAAGGGTCTGGTTTTAACCAGGCTACACATTTGCTATAATTTTGAGCAAACAAATGATTGTTTTTAAGTGTTAATCTTGTTCAGTTCTTGTTGTCCTCCCGCGCATGCTCCAATGGCCGCCATTTGGCAGCCAATCAATTTTTGGCACACCAGCCCACATTTCCAGGTTGTCAGCGGTGATGCATAATAGATGTGACTTACATGGCGAATTTTATATTTATGGATTTTTCCACTTTATTAGAAATATTTGGATTGATGCAAAGTGTACAGCAGAAAATCGGGGTGAATTGTATTTATATTCACTTGAGTCGTGCTGTCTTTGATGAGCTAGTCTGACAAATAAAACAAGAAAAAGAACAAAGGTTTTACTTTTTTCATCTCTACTTTTTTTTATTTCTACATTCTCGTTGAGTTACACACCAAAAACTTCTCAGACAGATACGTCTGAAAGTTTACAAATGATAGTATTTACTACTCACACACATGCTTATGTAGCCCCACATTAAAAATGGACTTTCAATTTCTGTTCGGCATAATGGACCTGTCGTGTTTATATAGATTGGGACCCATGTTGTAGTCACTGAGGCAGAGGGGCTGAATGAGAAACAAAATTTAATATTGAAACTCAAAAACTGAACTCAAACCAAACAAACTGAAGAAATTGCAAGAGCTCACAGAAACAGGAAGTGTAAATAACTGAAAACACAGGGAAGGCAAGGAAACAGCAAAACAGAGAGCCATGAGTGCTCAAGAAACTTGATAACTTATCTCTTGAAATAGTCACAAAGTAGCACGCCTGCACAACTACAGCTTTATTTTGACAGAAAATATCCAAGTTCTAAAAATCACGCTGACAGTAAATAACAATTGTTGAAAAAACTGGTCCAGGTCTTCCTGGTTTCATTTCTAAAGTGTACTCCGTCAGACTAAATCGTGAACATGGGATTGATGCACAGCAGGCCAGGGCTCATACGATGTGAATGAAGATGGACGACAAACTAATGTGCACGATCACAAATGCAGTTTTACAAAACACGGACACAATAATAAATTGTGGTTGGTAGAGATGTTGCCTCTCTGTGAAAAGGTTGCCGGTTCAAATCCCATCCCAGGACCTTTCTGGGTGGAGTTTGTATGTTCTCTCTGTACATGCGTGGGTTTTCTCCATGTGCTCCAGTTTCCTCCCACAGACCAAAAACATGCATGTTAGACTGATTGGTAAAAACTCTAAATTGTCTCTAGATATGAGTGAGAGAGTGAATGGTTGTTCGTCTCGTTTGTCTCTATGTCTCCTTGTGATGGACTGCAGACCTATCCAGGGTGTCCCCTGCCTCTCACACAGTGACTGCTGGATATGGGCACCAGTGACTCCCCTGACCCGGAAAGAAAGAAGCGGGTAAAGATAATGGATGGCAGGATGGATGGATGGCTGGATGGATGGTTTTCACAACGTGGTGACTCAAAACATGGCCATGTGTCCAGACGTTGCTTGGGTCACAAACACTCAAAATTCTCAAAGGACAGGAAACATGTTGAACAGTAATCAAATATCCATGTTTGTGTGGGGTTGGGGAAAATTTCTGCATTTATTAATTACATAAAGTTAACTTTACTATAATATTAAAGGATTTTGTTATATGATCAAACAGAGACGGAGGGGGATGGAGGCACAGTCTGACTAAAAGTGTATGTTCTTTAATTTATACCTCCTCCCCACACACAAACATACTGCTTCCCCAACACATTTATTTCTGCAGATGACTCAAAGACTCAAGGAGAATCAAACTGTCACACATCTGCCAGGCTCATGTGGACACACAAGGTTTACACCAGGACACGCTGCCTGTTTTTTTCACGGGTCTTATCAGGAGGCAACGTGACCTTCAAGAGCCCACAAATATGAGATAATGCGTCACTTTCTTCGTTGAGCTGACTATAAAGTACTCCCATTTATTCCAGTCTGTGTTTCAGTGGGACAACCTTCTGTGCAGATTGAGCTCCTGAACGTCACATCAACATTACTTCAGCAAACTATCGTCAAGCTGAAGAGCCAATCTTTCTGTCACCTTGTTTATCCTCACCGGATGGGTGAATTCACACAGTAGTTTGCTGTGAGTACGCTCGTTCACAGCATGTCTGCTGAGCTGGAGGTGGGTGTAAACGACTACAGTAGTCCCTAGTTTATCACGGGGGATCTGTACCCTGAAGCTCCACAATAAGTGAAAAACCTCGAAGTAAAGCCTATTATAATCGCTCTGTTCAAGCCTGGGCTGCAATTTTTTTTGCAAATGAATTGGCCTTTTGGGAGCCTTAACATATCCCAAAACTCACCAAATTTGACGGATGCATCAGGACTAGTGAAAATGTACATATTTTAAGGGCGCCGCAAAAATTGCAACAGAAACGGCTCAAGAGTACCACCTGGAAATTTTCAAACTACCCTCCGCTTTAACCTTAGTTTGTAGTAGAAGCATGAAACTTGGTACACTTGGCCAATAGACCTTTTACCAGTTGACGTCATCGCGCATGCGCACTCGCATTTTTCCAGAATTTTCCGGAAGTTGGGGGGTGACGCGTCAATAGGCCTACTATTCTAGTGTTTTCATCACTGGCAGCGGTCGCGGTGGGGAAATATGACTTTTATTGTGTTTATAATTGTTCCAGGCAACGTAAACGAGTAAAAGAAAAAGGTGAGACTTGTTCGTTTTACAACGTCCCTCTAAGAAAGTCGAGTAAAGCGACTAAAAGAAGGAAGATGTGGCTTCAAGCGCTTCGCCGGCAGGACTTCACCCCGACACAAAGCACCAACGTGTGTAATCAGCATTTTTTATCTGGCATGGCCATTAATGGTCCAAGCTCCGTGGATTACGTTCCTACATTACATCTTGGATATGGGAAACAGACAAAACAGAGAACAACCTCCCGCAGCAGAATGCTACTGGACAGTTGCTAAGCTAGCAGCTAGCTAGTTCTACTAGACCTGGCTGTACCTCAGTCCACTGCCTGTGTTGAAGTTTCAACCTGTTTCAACCTGCGACATGCAAGGAGATTCTTCCTTCAACCCCCCTGAAGAAAGAACAGGTGAGTAAAATGTCATCATCAAACATGCAGCTAGCTCTATAAAAATGAACAGACCACTGCACTGTTAGCCTGTTATCATTTGAACTCTTTCTGCGTTGAAAAAATATACAGTAGTAGTTTCCACAAGACAAACATGTTTTATTAACATTATTTGAGGTCTGACTTTAAAAACATTTCAGCCATTTCTCTGTTTCTGTAAGTTATTCGCACAGTTTTGCTGGGAGCATCGGTGACATGCTGTCACAGAAAAAAAAAGCAATCCTGTCATCAATGTGTATAAGCATACAGTTTAACTATACACAAGACTGTTTTGTTTATTGTCAAATATGAATTAATACTTTGTTTTACAGCAGCAACTGGCCACCAACTCCTTGCTGACAAAGGGTTTGATGTCAAGTCAGAGGTGGAAAAAGGGAAGCTAGTCTGAACCTGCCCCATTTTCTGCATCCAGCATCCAGACACAAGCAGTTCACTGAGGAAGAGGTATGTATTGTACAAGGAGTGTTGTGGCCTTTTTTAGCACTAAGTGCAATAAAGTAAAAATATCTTTGTAAGTACAGGTGTTTCCGGCAACGTCTAACTGGCCCGGCGGGGCACAAAGATTTGCTTGCCCGCTGGGCCAACACACATTTATGGACCTGTCAGGCCTGTCATGATCCAAATATATATATTTTAAATACGTTATGTCGACCGTGACATCACATTGGTTGAAGTTTTTGAAGGACATCACGCTAATCCAATGAAAACTCACAGCACTCCTCAGCTGGCTCAGTCATTCCCTCCCCAATTAGACCAAATTTATATACTGTATTCAAATCCATCTTTATTACAGTGATTGATTAATGAAATAGTCCACACATCCCAAAACACATTGATTGTAGTACATTAAATATAGACATGAACACACCAACCTTTAAATATAAAGCAACTGTGCTCTAATTTGACTTTTAGTGAAGTGGAACATTTGTTTAGTTAAATTTTTTAATCTGTTAATATACAAATGCTGTTTTAGTCACATTTTAGGATTTTGAATCTCACTAGATAAAGAAAGAGCGTTTACAACAAAAACAGGTCAGTCTCTCTTATCATGGTGACCTAACCAGTGGTGTGGTCTACATTTTTGTAGTGGGTATACTGTGCTTAGAGACAAAAACCTGTCCGGAGGACCTACCGGTACTTAATTTTTCCTTTTTCTACCTAGATTACTGAGATGAATCAGGACATTTAGAGACAAAAATGCAATGTAGTGCAATGTAATTGACAATTTATTTTGAATTTTAAGCATATTTAACATTGCAAAATGTCTGTGATGCTTACATTTTAATAAATGCACAACAAACCTGAGCCTGATGACTGGATCTTGAAGGAGGCCCACTCCTCCGATATGGAGACCCTCTTTTCAGTCAGGACACCAGTTGACGTTATGGTACTGCAAACAGCACATCCTGCAGGAAGTAAATAAAAATTGTCATAATTGTATATTTTTTAATATTTCCTGATACCAGTAATAATACTAGAATCTACTGATTCACTAGACTGTAAGCATGTGTCGACAATTACATTCATTATTACCTTTCATTATTACTTGCATACACTTTTGCATTATGACCAACTAAAACGTGAAAATGAAATGATCACACACACACACACACACACACATATATATATACATTTATCATATATATATATTATATTATATATATTTATATATATATATATATATATATATATATATATATATATATATATATATATATATATATATATATATACAGGGAACCCTCGAGTTACGTCAGGGATCCGGACCTACGGGTGTGACTTAGGTCGATTCTGTCGTATCTCGCGGACCAAAAACACGTGCCTGTCGTAGGTCCGCATTTCTGACGTAGGTCGAGGCTATACCGTTAACGGAGCGCCGCACACACATTTAACGGCATGAGAATGAACAAGCGGACATCCTGTGCCATAAACATGCACAGAACTTTATTTACAAACACTTAGATAACACATTATACCACACATTCATCCATAAACACACAAAACCAGTACAGCATGTACTGTACAGGTAAAGTACTGTACAGTAATGTTTTTTTCAGCACAGACAAAGCATACAAAATACAAATCTCTTCCTGAACAGTTCTCAGCCATAATCTGCAAATGAGTTCAACCATGAAACATGAACACTTCTCTTTGAGCAGCAGCTGTTAACATCAAAATGCAGCAAATGATAAGGAACTCCCATGCACCAATCATGCACCAAATCAGCCAAATCATCAGAAACATGTTGCAACCATCATGTTTTTGAAACCAGTGCAGTCCATGTGGTGTTTGTGTGCAGTCCATGTGCATGAAAAAGTCCATGAACTCTAAAAAAGCTAGAAGCAGCAGAAAAAGGAAACAAGGAAACAAAATGTCCTTACTTTGACTGAAGTGTAGGTAGACACTGATGTTTTTCTCAAGTTCAAACCTGGATCAGATGGAACTGCTTAGCCAGTGCTCAACCATGAATCAACCATGAACACTCAAGGCACTGTAGCCCTCCCCCACCTTGCCGCTTGCCGTAATGACGCACTTTTTTTGCCGTATCTCGATTACATACTTATAATGTATTTCTGACGTAAGTCCGTTTTTTCGGTCGTATGTCGACGGCATTCTTTCAAAGAGGCCTGTCGTAAGTCCGCGTTGCCGTAGGTCGCAGGTGTCGTAACTCGAGGGTTTCCTGTATATATATATATATATTGTCAAAATATGCAGGACTTTTGGGTTGAAAACAGACTTATACTGCTACAAAAATCTTTACAACACATATACACACACATGGTAAGTTGCCTTTGGCACAGGGCTGAGAGCAGAGGGTGTGGTTCACTTTTTATCCCTTGGTGTTTGACCCTAGATTAGTTTAATTTATATGGCATTTTAGACTCATAAGCAGAAAAACATGATGTATGTTTTTTACTTTTTATATGCTTTGTCTGTATTTTGGTAAACTGTCTTTGAGTTGTATGGCATTTTCAGTTAACCCTGTGCTATAAGAAATATAAGATTGAGTCAGGCCTCACATTAACACACGCACAGCAAAGGTCATATATTCATGCTCACTCAGGCCCAGAAGGAGGCCTGAACAGAATTAGGTCAAGTAAGAACGCAAGAAGGCCTCAGAGGCAAACCTTTCTGCTGTTAGTTTTGCTGTGTTTTGCTGTGTTGTCAAATAGAACTCCCCAAAATAAATAGAAAGAACACTTTGTTAGATGAGCTGAAGGCCTCTTAAAACAGAGCTCTGTGATTTAAGGCCTGTTAAAAATGAAATGAGTTTTTAAAGCATTTACAACAAAGAAAATCAGACATGCAATGGTTATGTGAAGTGTGTGTCAAGTGATTAACTGGAGATGTGTGATTGTGTATGTGGGTAAAAATGTATGCTATTTTATGTTTTCTTTTATGATTCACAGCAAACTAAAGGATGCTTCACTGCTGAGGGTTGAAAAATATAGTTTTGAACATTACATAGCACGTTAAAAGAGTGTTTTTCCACAGTTTGAGTAAATCTGGGTGAAAGTTGAAAATTTCTTCTGACTGAAGAAGTTGGAACTTTGCCAGATGACAGATGGCATTGGGTCATTCTCTGGTGAAGGGAGGGTGAGAGCGAAGGAGAAAAATATTATGTCATCGTTTGATGAGGGCTGGGAGGAGGTAAAAAGTTACCTCATCAATAACCAATGAAAAAATAACAAAATGACATAGCGTCTGCAAGTGGGGGCTGAAGTCCCTCTGTGGGAGCATAAATAAGGCTGTCTGAGAGGAGAAAGGGGCTGAAGATTTTTTGAAGACCATTTGGATTACTGGACAAAGACGGACGCTCTGGAACTAAAGAAGAAGATAGAATATTCTAAAAAGACTCTCCTTGGACAAAAAAGGAGATATTTTTGCTTCAGCCTGGATCCCTTGCTATTCTTCTTCAAAAATTGGATTAATTACAGAGCTGGAATATAGCCTCAAATCTTGATTCAGGATTGAGGTATTTTTTCCTTGCCTTTGGTAAATGGCCCCTGTGGATTTGCCGAACAGAAGGTAAGGAAATATTCCCATTCTTGTCCAGAGCATTAAAATTATATTAAATATAGTATAACAAGCAACAAGACTGCTACTATCTGGAAACAGAAAAAATCAGTTACAAGGATTCCTCTGTTGATGAAAAATTAAAGTGATTTTGGGAGAAGCTCTGTGCGCTGACGGAGCACCGCAAGTCTGTTTATGTTAGTGGAACACGATGTACTTTTTATCTCCGCTCTGCTGTAGAGGGCCTCTCGTCGGCCAATGAGGGATTAAAAGCTGCTCTTTTGTGGAATACTATTTCTCCTGATTTGAAAAGATTTTTTGTGGAACAAACAAATTCTTTTTGATTTAATTCAACTATTAATTAAGTTACTGTTTTGGGTCATCCGAGACCGACCCCGGAGCAGGATCTGCCCACTGAAGGCTGACTGGCCTTGGACTGAGAACTGAGAAAACACGGTGTGCTCTTTATCTCCATCCTGCTGAAAATACCTCATCAACTGGACAGAACCAAGAATTTTGTTGAAAAAACTACAAGCTTTGATGAATTAAAGCAGAGAGTCAGGAGTGCAGCAGGCGAGTTGTTTCTGTAAGTACACTATGTTCCAATTTTAGGCTCCGGCCGGCTAAGGAAGGCCTGTTCATCAGTACCACAGAAGCTTGAAGGGAGTTTGGAGGAAGTTTTGTACATCGAAGGTCAAGCGTAAAGTAGTTTACAGTCTAAAAGAACACAATGTTCTATTTTTAGTCTCCGGCCTGCTTCGGAAGGTCTCTCGTCAGTACCACAGAATAAAATGATGGATTAAACATCATTTAAAGGAAAATACTATTTTTCTGAATCCTTGATGTGAAGGAAGACATCCATTTGGCCCTGAACAGTTTTGATGGATTACAACTGGGATTTTTAACACGACAGAATTACCTGGAGGTTTTTCTGTGGAATTACAACGAAGACTTATTCAGTCTGCTGGAAGTGCAGACTTTCCTGACTGGATTATAACAGGATTAAATGAAGGTTTATTTGGTGGGATTACAAAACAAGTTTTTCCTGAAGAATTAAAAACACAAGCTTTTCCTATGTGGGATTAAACAAAGATTTGTCCAGTCTGCTGGAGTGCAGACTTTTAATTGGAGCACAACAGCATCACCTGGAGGTTTTTTCTGTGGAACAACAACAAGATTTCCTGATAGGATTGGAACAAAGTTTTCTGGTGGAGATAAAAACACAAGTTGGAACACACCAAGATTACCTGGATGGATTAAACATATTTGATCGGAATCAGATTATTGTAGAATAAACCAACATTTTAGAAGATTATACAAATTATACATTGGATTGCAACTCAATTTAATTAAAGCTAAAAACACATTAAGACCCAGCGTGTGGAGGACATCTTTGGTGAGCTGTGAATCACTTAACTCTCTTAAATGCAAATCATGTAACCTGATTAAATCTTTTTCTGTAGTAAGTAGTGCTTATGCTGTTACCCCTGCAACTAGAAAAATAAAGAAACATAAAAACGTACAAATTTGGATTTTCCTTGACTCACCTTGATATTAAATGATGGAAAACTTGGTTCAAGATAACAACAAGATTATTGGAGGTTTTAAATGGTTGTGTTAGCCAAAAAGATAAAACAACATCCTAGGATTTTACTTTCCAAGATCCTAAAATTTATTAGGCCAGAAACAATTACCATCTACAGAGGTAAGCTGTCGTTTAATGCATGTTTCTCCGGGAGATACGATCTGACTCCATTCTGCTAAGTCAGGCTATCAAATCGGAGTGGGACTAAGGGTGTGACATGTCAGATGAAGACAGTGAACAAGCCTAAGTGAATTACCTCGTCTCAGCCTTAATTCTAACTAATCTTGAGACATATCGGGTAATACTCGTGTGCAAGGATAAAAGTTAAAAAACCCGTTACTGGAGAGGCTGGAGTGAGGACTTGTCGCAAGATCCTGCGGCTAACCTCACTCACGTAGAATTAACATGGCGCCCAACGTGCTTAAAGCATAAAGAACTCAAGATAACAAGGCGTGCATCAGTGGACTGACCGAGCGAACTCAAGATAACGAGGCGTGCATCAGTGGACTGACCGAGCGCCAAACCACAACTCTCCTAGGGTGGAGGAGTTGTAGCGCGGCAGGACTAGCTACCAGCTGAGTACCCTATACTACTAGGCAGTGGTGGGGTAAGTGGAGCTTACTAAGGACTACTGACCATGGTTCAAAGGGTAAGTTAAGCAGAAGGTCTGTTTTCATCCCAAGGTACCGGGACATAAAGTCTGGAGGCTTTGAAAACAGACAACTCGAGACGGCAAAAACGAAATTGGTGCCACGGGTGTGGCACCAATAGGACTGGTGGACCAGTCCAAAATGAACGATCCAACTGAAACAAAACCTGAGCTGTTATCTACTACCACGACGGAGGATTCTCAAATCCAACAGGCAAAAGAAGGCATGGATCAAGGACAACACCCCACATCAGTCTGGAATCGACTCGGACGAACAATTCCTCGAGAAAACGATGTTGGGGCTCTGAGAGTGGTAGTAAAGGGAAGTAAGAGAGAAGTGACCTTCATTGGGATGCCTGGTGAGACCTTGGTCCTCAAGATCGATCAAGCAGTAAAGTCTTGTGACCTTGACAAACAATGTTGGGATGAAAAGAGAAAAAACGGGATGAAACAAAATCTAACACGGCCAAAAGCAGCCCCTAGAGCTCAACAACAAAACCAACAACAAAGGGGATTTCAAGCCGAAGCAGCTAACACAACACCTCGAAGATGGGGCGACTATGTGCCCTCAAAAGAATATGCTAAAATGACCCCTGATGAAAGAAAGGCCCTTCATGAATTCCGACTGAGAAGGGATGGGGGACCAGCTAAATAATGGCCGAAAGGTTGCGGGTCACCCTAGATAACGCTTATTAGGACGGGGTTGAAATCTATGCCAAAGTGGATGGAAAACCTTACCTAATAGTCTTTGGGGCAGAGGTGTCTATGACCCGCAGAAACCTAAAAACAATATAACACCTTACAGTTCAATTGGCAAACAGGACTGTACAAATACCTGTGAAAATATCCCCGAAGTAACAGAACAACGAGTGAATGAAAGCGACTTCTCCCCGGCTGGGAAAGAGAAGTTGAAGCAAATCATTAAGTCAGCCTCTGTGGCTAGATTCAAAAAATGTGCAACAGAGAAAGATCGTTTTTGTCGGGATCGAGAGTGGGAACAAACCCCGGCGGGCCGAGGGTCCCACAGGAGTACGTGTTAGAGGTTGTGCGTGGCGTGCATGAAGGGCTAGGTCATACGGGCGTACAACCTACACGTAAGGAGTTGGAGAGTCAGGAGCTCTGGATTCCCATGAAGCAAATTCGCAAGGTACTGCAGGACTGTGTGGTATGTGGTCAATATGACGCAGGACGTTGCGGGCACCGAGTGGATGGACAAACTATCAAGAGTATCATACCTTGGGGCTCAGTGTGCATGGATGTTGCTGGACCCATGGGAGTCACTAGCAAGAAGGGAGAGAAATATCTTCTAGTGCTAGTGGACTCCAGGTCAGGGTATGTGGTAGTTAAACCGGCAAGAAAAGCTAATGACAACAGTGTCGTCAGCATGCTGGAACAAGTCTGTGGGTCCAAAATACAACGCCACAGACAAAGTGAAGAGAATATTAGACAATAACACGGTTGTGTTAACAAAAACAGGGAATCCGAGAAATAGAGCAACTGAAGCCAATTCCTAGCTAATTCAAACCAGAAACCGGATTATGGCCAATGAACCAAGTACCATGCTCCCCTATCGTAGAATGGCCACTATATGCGGGGGAGTTATCTTAAGACAACAACCTCAGAGCTTTGGGCAGGTAGGGCTCTGAAGATCTTGGAGTACGCCAAGAGAAGATACCTGTCAGCAGAATGTGAAATGATCAAGTTGATTAAAGCTGCAAAACAGCTGTGAAGTCAACATGGAACCTACTGGCCTACCCATTTGGTGGGAAGGACCAGGAAAAGTTAAGCCCCTCTAACCTGAGGTGAAGAAAAAAGACCAAGCCCCTCAAAACTTGAGGTGAAGAAAAAAGACTAAGCCCCTCAAACCTGAGGCGAAGAAAAAAATAAAATGAAACTGTGAGCCCCTCAAACTTGAGGCGAAGAAACAAAAAGAGATGAAAAAATAAGCCCCTCAGAGCTGAGGTGAAAAGAAAGAAGATGTACGGGAGTTGCAACTAAAACCCGTAAAAGTAATGGATGCTTTTATTTGTGGGAAATGTAGGACCACAGTTTTACCTAGAGTAATGATCTTCACACAATGGGATTTGAGTGAAAGAGGCCCAGAAGATTGTACCTGTAAGTGGGAGGGGACTATGGTAAAGTACTGTGTAAATTGTCAAACGAGGCACAAAGGGTAGACACGCCCATAAGACCTGACTCCACTCAGTGGATTAAAGTCTCAGTACAGATGGTCGTGGCTCCACACAAGGGAGTGTATTCGGTGGGAGCTACAATACAGCTGACCAAAGACAATAAAGAAAACACAGAAAAGTCCCAACCCAGTTAAACAGAGAAAAAGCGAAGTGTACTGAACGCTTGGGCCAGCAAGACATTTCTGAGGGAATGGAAGCACATGAACAAGGAAATGGACAACTAAAAACTGAACGACGGGGCGCTAGAATCATCAAAGGATCTCATCATCGCAGAAAGAAAGGTAGAGAATTATTAAATCAAATCGTGAGGTGTCCAAATTATATCTGGAAAGGGAGAGATAATATAAAATCTGCAAAAATCATTGAAACATGCTGGTCCTGGGACAGAGACCCGCTTTACAATGACTCAGACTCAGAGGACGAGGCACCCACTTATGTGTGGAATTTGCTGATTCAACGATCCAGGACAGGACCGTATCAACCAGCTCTAATTGTACGGAAAGAACTAGTAAAGTTAGACCGTCCCAGAAAAGATTATACCCTGAACTTTAACAGAACTAAAAATTACTACTGCTCATGTATAATGTTCTACAGGGGCAAAGACCTAACTAAAGGGTCTCTTAGGTGTATCCCTGACTACGTAGTAACAACAGACTCATGGAGAATGTCATACAACCCCAGCCCAATGGGGACACCATGGATCTTCAATGTTGTCTATTTAATAGTACTCGGAATGCAATTCAAAATCAGATGGGGCCATAATTACAGAGAGCCACATCAAACACATTTCTGCGAGATCTCCATAGGGGAGTTGGAGGTTTGGACAACAAGCCGAGCTATGAAAATAAGCATCTACAACCGGGAAACTAACCCAAACAAAATAGTGGTTGAAAACACTGAGCTGCCCCTGCGAATGCTGTGTGATCGAGTCTGCACGTCCATCAACGATTGGGAAGAGTACCCAGTACGAATGGCTTACAGGACAACTGTATCGTACAGAGGACACCCACTTGTCAGTACGGTAACAGCGTTGGAAGAATGGGGTGAACACTATGTGCAATATGGAAGAAAATCCAGGGAAATGTTCAGACAGAGACTGTGGGAGGCAGAGGAACAGCGT
>JBBPBX010013291.1:28201-52607 GCA_038048925.1 Garcialebias charrua | reverse complement strand
AATCTTTCTTTTCAAACTCTGATTTGAGCAGAAAGTGGCTTTCAGACATATTGAAATACAGGTAGTCCTCGACTTACGACGGAGATCCGTTCCTACGCTGTGTCGTAACTCGAAAATTGTCGTAAGTCGGAAAATACGTCCAAACGGCACCTCATACATACAGTACTGTATTTTACCAAGCACTTAGCCTATCCTAACACATTACCCTACATAATTATCAAAAAACACATACATTCGGAGCCATAATGAAGGGAAAAATAGTTAATAACCTACTGGGAGCTGGTGAAGCCTTCCTCCGCCTGTTAGCATGTTAGCTCATTGCTAAGCTGTAGCCTCTCTGCCTCGTAAACCTCCAGTCCAAACAAAGGTCTCCTGTACTTTTCCACGTGCGGTCCAGAGTTTTACAGTAAGGTCTGTTAGCATGTTAGCCCCTCCTAACCTCCTCTGCCCCGGTCTGCCTGTAAACAATGAGGTCCCCTGTAATTTTCAGCTGTAATCCTCCACCCGTGGCCGCTAAGGTACACACCCCCCTCCTGTAAATTTCCACCTCCGCTGAGTTTCGGTACCTTATTTTTTGGTGTAAAGGCGCATAAACCATGTAACTCGAAACAATGCTTTTCAACGGGAGGGCGTTCGTAACCGCGGAATGTCGTAAGTCGAGGCCGTCGTAAGTCGAGGACTACTTGTATATGTTTCAGCGTTTGCAATCATTCTCTCATCCTCGCTGAGCAGTGTTAAAATGCTAACCTTCAATCAAATAATTTTCCTTTCAGTACAGGAAGTGAGCCATTTACTTGATTTTTTTTACAGTTGTTGCCAGTTCAGTGTGCAACATGTCACTTTATCCAACAACTAAAGCCACAAAGGTAGCTGCTCTGAATAAAGTGTCTTTAACTTGTACAGGTTTGTCAGATAACTAAGAAAATAGAGTAGCTGCTTTTCTATTCTGTCTGTCTGGCTTACATAGATGATACTTTATGTTTCAGAGTGGGGAAACATGATTTTTTGTTTGTTTGTTTGTTAGTTTTTTTCTGCATTGTAATTCCAGTTACAGTAAAAGCCACTAAAAACATAAAATTAGCTTCCAAAAAAGCTAAGTCTGGTCCTCTGGACATTCAAAAAACAAAAACCAAAGCAAAAAAACTGTAGAAACACTTGCTTTGTTTTTTGTTTTTTGAATGTCCAGAGGACCAGATTTAGCTTTTTTGGATTTTTCTACCTGGATTATTGAGCATGCATCAGGGTATAAAACGAGCTTATTTGTGCACTGGTCTATTTTTTACATTGAGCCGTATGCATATGTTTTTAGTTTGTTTTTGTCACTTTGTTCAAATGAATGTGACTGTCTTCCATAATGTTGCATTTGTCGGGCCTAAAAATGGATCTGTGAGCAAACAGTTAGTCGGCCAGTGAAACCCATTGGGATGAAAACTGTTTCTTTGATGAGAAACCAGACTGAGGCAAAATGTCAATCACAAACAGTAAGGCTTAAAATATACCTTCTGGGATAAGATCCAGCCACAATTTATTGAACATTACAACATAAGCTACAGCATGAGAAACTGAAAATCGGTTCTTTTTTTTTCTTTCTTTTTTTAACAATTTTTCCATGCAGAATTGTGGATGAAGTTGGTTTCTGTTTCCAGCGGTTTGTGTGAGAGACAGGGGACACGCTGGATGGGTCACTTGTCCATCACAGGGCCACATAAAGACAAACAAGACAGACAACTACACTGTAACTAGCATGTTCTTACGACGGAGTATTAGGGCCACCCTAAGAAAAAAATAATTACGAGGAAAAAGTCATAATGTTACGAGAACAAAGTCGTAATACATCCTATGTCAGTTTGCACCTGCTGTGGACAGCCTCCGATGCGAGTCACTGTGTTTATGAAGTAGTCCGCGATCACTTTCAGGCCACTATTTGTGAAATATGCCTCCATCCACATTATGTGATGACTAAATCCATCAAAGCAGCCATTACATTCAATGCAATACGGCTTCAGTTTATAATAAGAATCCATGTGCAACAGTGCGTTGGGCTCCCTGCTGTTGTACTGCCGACATCAACATTCATCATTTTACCACAGTTGTAAAGCTGCTTTTTCATGTCAGAGTTCTGATAATATTACGACTTTATTCTGGTAATATTACGAGTTTATTATTGTATTGTTTACTGTATTCACGTACTGTATTTGACTTTATTCTCATAATATTATGCTTTTATTGTCATACAACTTTATTCTCATTCGTAATGTGTTTTTTTTTTTACTTAGCATGGCCCTAAAGCTCCGTCGTATGCTCTCACTTACACCTAGGGACAATTTTGAGTCATCATTTAACCAAAACCCACACATGCAAAGGGAGAACATGCAAACTCGACACAGAAAGACCCCAGCCAGGAGGCAAATCTGCAATCTTCTAGGAGTCCAATGACAGAACTAACCACTGCCTTGTTGAGCCTCTCAAAACATTTACCGTATAGCTGTAAATACAGAAGAAAAAAATGCACTGCTTATCTCATAAATGCTTTTGACAAATGCAATGATGTGGTTTGCTGCAGTCTGACCTTCCAGATTTAAAAAAAATTAAATGCTGTTTAACATTCTGGGCCACCATGTTGCTCACATTCATATTCCCTTTGATGAAATGTCAGTAGTGTTTTTTTCAGGCCATATGTCCCTGAGGGGAAAATATGTTGTTGTCCTGTTCATAGCACTATGAGCAGGGATGCAAAGAACAGTGACAGGGTATTCAAACAGCAGTGGGAGTACAAACTCTTAGGCATCACCAAAGAAATGAATTGATTTTTCTTATTTTCTTTTAACCCTAAGGAAGAGAGTTTCACAAAAGCGAATGAAAATAATTGTTTCAAAGTTGAAAAATCTATTATATTGCTTGTTGATCGTGTAATTAATGCACTTGCGTTGTAAGATTTAGTCTGTATACATTTAGCAGAGCACAGCATTTTTAAACCTTTCTCAACTGTTTTTATTTGTGTTCTTTGTTGCAGGTTTATGCAGATGACGTCTTGACAAAAGAGGAGCAAATAGGCCTTTTGTTCACGGCTAAACAAAAATGTGAGAGGAACATGAAGTCAAAGGCTAAAATTCCAGGTAAGTGACAAAAAATTCTGGTTTTTAGACTTTATATCACTACAGCTATAATGCTAAAATGTTGTAGTTATGTCAACTTTGTCTTCTTTTTCTTTGCTTTCAACTTCTTTAGTGACCCAACTGTGAAAAAAGGTCAAATGCCATTTATTGTCACTGTTAAAAGCAGTACAACATAATTTTAGAATGCAACGGTCTTCAAATGCTCAAACTTATTAAATAAGCTGAAAAAGCCAATAAAACACTAATAAATAGCTAATAAATAAGATAAATATGATCATTTAAAGCCATCGAGACAAACCAAATAAGACCATTGAGAGCCCGTATTGCATTCAGAAATAAGTTCAGATGTTTTGTATCTTCATTTCACCCACACAACAGTGCAAAGGCTTATTGTAATGATATATCTTTTCAAATAATCACATTTTTGTAGACCTGAACATGCACAAAATGTGTAGAAGTTTTGTGAATACAGTACTTTCAAAGTAAGTGACAATTTTGGTGTAGTGGTAGGGCTTCCGACTTGGGACCCGAAGGACGCGGGTTCGCACCCCGGCCACTACACACCTTGGGGTGTCTATGAGTGCACACCTAATTCTCCAGCTCCCCGGGCGCTTTCTGGCTGCTCACTGCACCACCTGGTGGTGGTTGGGTTAAATGCAGAGACGAATTTCGTCTGTGTATGGGAAACATACACAGATGACAGGAAAAGACATTATTATTATTATTATTATTTTACGTTACCGAGAACCTCAAAGGTTGTGCAAAATGTTTCAATAGCGCCACCTATATTATCATCTCAACAACTACCGGTAGTTAAAACCTGAAATCTGGTACATTCAGAATAAATACACATTTTGGATATCAAGAAGTCTGCCGTTTTCTATAAAATATCGCATTTAGGTATTTTACACACGTCATATTTAAACAAAGTCTTAAATATTTTGAAGTATCAACTTCAACAATAGCCAACAAACTTTTAAGGCATGTTGGATTCAAAGGCAACAAAAGTTCGAGTTTTTTTCACAACATGTGAGCATGGCTACTCCTCAAACCTTAACTTCTCACCAAGAAACACATTCAACCTTCTACATAAAACATCCAGTCTGCACCAAAACACAAGCTTTGTCCACAGTCTGGTCCTCAACACATCCATCTACATGTCAGTATATTGCCTTAGCCCTGCCCACTGGAACAGGAAGTTGCATGTTCTTCTTGATGACAATCATTTTCTGACCTTTTCCATGTCAACAAACTTTCAGGTAACATACTTTAACAACTTGTTGTCTACCTTACTAATGCAAGTTGGAAGTTGGAGTATTTAAATTTAAGTTCCATGTTCATTCAATTTTTCTGATATTTACATTTGGATCAGACTTTTTGTAGAGATTTAGATGTTTTTGCACAAGCAGAGCTGTTTATTGTCCTCTTCCATGACAGTCTTAAGTGCTGCCAGGGCTGTTTATCCCTTCTTGAAGCTGTATTTGATTATTTTTGCTGCAGTCACTGTCAGTCACAAATATGGAAAACTTTTTTTTTTCTTTTTTGGTCAATTGAAAAGGTGGAAATAATTTTCCCAATAGATGTAGATAAAGAGATCTAATTGTTCCAATATTTTGGAACAATTAACCCATACTTCTTGGTTCCAGGAGACTAACCAGATCCTTTATTTTCTAACAGATTGGTAACTGTGTGTTTCTGACTATGTAATGAGATATTTATAATGCAAATTATGTGACATTACATCTTGGACATTTCATAGCCACTTCAAACTGTGATGTTTTATCTTGTATCTTTGTTGCACAGATTGTGTGTGTTCTAAAGAAGATTATCTGAAAATAGACTGAGCAGAGAAACTGTTTTATTTGTCATCATGGGCTGAGGCACTAGTTCTTCAGTGAATTTTTACTGGAGTTTCAGAGGAGAGTG
Organism: Garcialebias charrua; assembly: GCA_038048925.1. Taxonomy (NCBI): domain Eukaryota; kingdom Metazoa; phylum Chordata; class Actinopteri; order Cyprinodontiformes; family Rivulidae; genus Garcialebias; species Garcialebias charrua. The sequence continues at coordinate 47,565 of JBBPBX010013291.1, read as the reverse complement.
AAGTAAATCCCCCCAGGGGGTTAACAGAACAGAGCCTGTTAGCTGCCGATTTTAAAGTCAGTGTGCAAGACGGGAAGGATCAGACAGAGAAGTTCGGAAAAGGAAAGTGAGGGAGAAGGAAGCCAACTTGTTGGCTAACTTGTCTTACTTGTTAAAGGTTTCATACAAACTATATAATTAGATAGGTCCAGAATTACAAGTTTCCAAAGTCTGTTTTGTTTTCTTGACTGAATGGGGTCAGCACCTTCTGTTTCTGCAAATTTTAAGAGGTGACGATCTTATGATAGGCAGCTGTTATACATATCAGAGCATCTGTAACAATCTAGATTTGTAAAATAAAGAGTTTTACATTTTTTATATATATTTTTAAATTGAAACACATTTTTGAGTACCGGTAGTTGTTTTTTCTTTTCTTTTTTTCCTTTTTTGCACTTCAATGTGGAAAGTAAAAAAATAAAGTACTGTATTTTTGGCTGTAAAAAGCACATCAGTGCAAAAATTCTAATAAAGTGGAGAAAAAAAAAAACATAAATAAGTTGCTTTGTATAAGTCACATCTATTATAAGTCACCGCTGACCACTCGGAAACGTGGGTCGGTGTTGTGCCAAAAATCGATTGGCTGCCAAAATGGCTGCCGTGAGAGCGCACACGTGAGGACTTTAACAAGATTTTAACAAGATTAACAGTTAAAAACAATTATTTGTTTGCTCAAAATTATAGCAAAGTTTGTCTCAGTTTACCTTTTCCTTAATAACTGCACTATACTGGTCACACCAGCTGCATTTCAAAAATCGATTTGCGGCTGCGGGAGCACACAGAGGGAGGACTTGATGTGCATTTCTTCAAAATGTAATAAGATAACCACCTAAAAAAACAGTTACCGGTATTTGTTTGCTCGACATTATAGCAAAGGTGTGTCTCAGTTTAACGTTTCCTTAATAAATGCACTTCAATGGTTTGCTCCAGGAGTTCTGGAGTGAGACGAAGGTGACTCTGTATGGCAAGCCAAGTGTCTCATTATTAGATACTTTTACCAATTAATGAGACACTTGGCTTGTCATTAGGCTTGAGGGCCCTTTAGTGGCTGCAAATGGTAATGTTTAGTATTTTTCATGTCAGAATTAATGAAATTGTCAGATCTCAACCGAAAATTGGATTGTAAATGTGGGAGGAAAACCATATATTAGTCGCTTCGGTGTAGAAGTGGCAAGACTTGCAAATTAGTGCAAAAAGATGTGACTTATTTTTGTGCTGCTGTTCGGTGTATTATTTTTATGCTATTAGTGCTAAGCGTATATACAGTTGTTAACGTTTTTCTTAGTTTATATCTAAGATCTGTTTTTCTTTATCGTTGGATATAACTGGGACCCTGTGTACACAATTTCGTTCCACCACATGTACCACATGTGGTGCGAATGACAAATAAATAAACTCTGACTCTGACTTGTATGGTGAAAAACGCAATATTTTGTTTCCATTGTCCTTTCAATGGCTTTTCTGGGGCTGAGAGTGAAGGCAAAGCTGAGCCTCAAATGTGCTTTTGCACCGATTTTGTGAAAATTGCTGTCCAGAGGGAGTCATTTTTCATCTGAGTCCATACAGTAATAATACAGTAATCATTGCATCTGTGGCTGCTGTATTATTCTCAGTTGATTGTTAAAGGGAGGATGTTAAATTCTTCGGCTAAGCCACTCAAAATATTTGTCTCAACGAACCCCACATTGTGGTCGCCCTAAATTTTTTGACCGTTCAGACGATACCCTTTGCAAATGAAACTGATAATTAAAACCATGCCAGGCCCAGAACACGAACGCTGTTGTTGACTATTCCCAGTAGTCACATTCCTTATGCGGTATTGCCCAACTTTTAGTGATTTTGATAAACATTCATAAATCTCAAACTAAATTGAAAAAAAATAATAAATAAAAATACAGTATGTACCACAGAGAACTTTGGGGGCTGAGAAGCATGCTGTGTTTTGACAGGGTATGTATTACAATACTGGGCTTTTTTATTTTATTTTTTTGTCTCAGTGTCAGACGTCCAAAGATCTCTAAATCTTTCTTCACATAAAAACAGCTTTTCACATAAAAAGTACAAATGTACATTAAAGTAAATAAATAAAACAAAGTCAATATTTTGGTTTCCAACGATGAAAGATGCCAAAATCCAATCAAAAACTTCACAGCAAATTATTGGTTTGGATTTGTTTGTTTCAACAAGAAAAGTTGCTCATAAAGAGATGTTACTGTAAGTGTAATAGAGTTAACCAAAATGCTGTTTTCCCATCTATTGTCCCTGGACACAAAATGTATTATTTTAGAATATTAAATAGAAATACACGTTCATTTTATTGACACTAACCTGCCAAAGGATTTTCTTTAATTTCTTTATTTAACAATCCAACTTTTTTAATTCAGATATTTCTTCGTTCATATTTGCCTGTTTGGAATGTCATCGAGAAACAAAAGAGTGGAAATGTGGCTGTGTTGCACAGACGATTCAGTCTGAAACTGGAGCAGGTTATGTGCTCAGTGCATGCCGTCATGGGGATGAAGCTTGGAGTCAAAAGAGAAGATTTTGTGACACTAAAAACTCTGACTTCAGGTCCAACAAATGTGGGTAAGACGTTAATCTCTGTGTGCAGAACACCCCTCTAGTGGAGTGCAGAGCTGTACGGCTGCCATCAGTACATGTGTGCAGCGTTGACTGTTGGGATAGAGCAAGGGTTATTGACTAATGTTTATGCTTTTTAAAAAAAAAGAGCCCCAAAAAGCTTTTGATGGTAAATAATTAGCAAAGTTAACTACTTAACAATGTTTATAAAATGTAACAAATTCATAGAGGTCAAATATTAATATTTGTTTTAATGGAAGGCTTGTTTAGCATTTCTGCCTCCACTAATGTTTCTGTGTATGAGTAAGAAACTAGGTTAAAGACTCTATAAATACAAGGTATTTACATTTACATTAGACATTAAATAAACAGTTTTCAGTTTTGTAATAGTTTCTTTGTGGTCTGACTGCTGGATTTTGTAAAAGCGCTGAACATCTCACCCTTGTCTGGGTTCTTGTCTGGGTTCATACGCTCCAAGTGTCAAGTTCAGAGATGATTCTCGGTTTGTACCCGCCTCAGTCCATCATCTTCCCATCATCAGTTTAAGACAAGAGTGACAAAAGTGAAGAAAAATGCCAAGAGTGAGGAGTTAGAGCCATGTGCGTTTAACATTATATGACATAGGGCGGCTGTGGCTGAATAGTTAGAGCAGTCGTCCTCCAATGTAAGAGTTGGGGGGTCGAATCCACCAGCAGTCACGTGCTGAAGTGTCCCTGGGCAAGACACTGAACCCTTCGTTGCCTCCCATTTGTGTCCCATAGGCGTAAGAATGAGATAAAGCACTGATTAGTCTCTTTAGAATGATTTGTTCAATTAGCTTTGTAGAGATCTAGTAGAGTGATATATGAATGGGTGAATGAGGACACAGATTGTAGTGTAAAGCGCTTTGAGTATCTTGGTAAGATAGAAATGTGCTAAATAGTACAGTCCATTTACCAATACCATATTTTTCAGACTATAAGGTTCACTAAAAATGTGTTAATTTTCACAAAAATTGACAGTGAGCCTTACAATCAGGTGTGCCTTATGTATTAATTCAGATTCAAACCATTTATGTGGTTATTGTGAATAAGTTGAATAAAGATTGACTTATCTGACTGTTTTGTTTCATTTATTGTTCCTTATAATCCGGTGCGCCTTATAGTCTGTGTAGAGGCCAAGCCAATGCTTTAAGCCACTGAGGTGATACACCGGGGTAGTGTTGATGCGCTGATTGTTACCTTGTCAGATGAATTAAAGTCAGAGTCGTCCTTACTCGTTTGCAGGTAATCCATTCATTCTTTACATTTCATGTGTCCATTTAGAGGCCATACATATTTCCACAATGCTTGCATCATGTTGACAGCATCTAGTTTCTTTCGTATTCAGCGGTCAAAAAACTATTTCCCCCTTACGGGTGGAACACCTGCCCTCACAAAGAAAGCTTCCTACTATATAGACAGCTGATTACCCACGTGACCTAATGCCCATTCACAAATATATTTATTTATTTATCACCTGCTCCTACAGTCTGAAAAACATGGTACATAATTTCCCTCACACTTCACTACAAGCATCAGCTCAATCCAATTTGTCAGTTGTATAATTTGTCTTTCTTAAAATCTCCATTATTTAATGTGTTCTTTGAAAGATTAACATAACTGTGCAAATGCTATCCCATATATCTAATTTAATTTGAATCTATAATGTGGCATTGGTGTTTGACAAATTCTGTGCATACTTCACATACAACACTTTGCATGTGTTTAGCATGGCTTTACATTTGAGTGCTTCTCATGGGTAGAAACAGCTTCTTGTTTTCATCTGGGCTGATCTAAGTCATACGTTTTGTCATTTTTGCAGACATCACATTAACAGTTGTTTCAGGTGAGCAACATATCTTTAAAAGTTTTCAATTAGTTTTAGTTTTTATGTATATAATGCATGCAATTTATTTAGATAATAATAAAAAGAATAATAATTTTCATAAAATTATTATGTTATGAAAATTATTTTTGTACAAAAACTGAGTAGAAGCCTATAGGGGTATTATAATAATAATAATTTACAGTTAAATTAAAATGCGTTACTGCATTCAAATTGCAGTGCTGCATTTTATTTACTCATTTTCCTGTTTGAAAAATCAGTGGGGATTTAGACTCAGGATTTTGACTATCAATATTTGACAGGGACTCCTCCAAATGCTTGATGGGATGTTTTAGGGGTAAATCAGTGGATTAGTGATACCATATTTAATGCTGCTGCTTCACTCACTGGACTAAACATATTCCCTAAATAAGGAAAATGATCTCTCCAATGTGGTTATGCTATATGCTTGGATATACTGTATATATACTGTATACTCTATTTGCCAATTCAAGTGTCTAATTTTATTCTGTAAAATGTTATTTATATGATAATAATTGTTTTTATTTTTGGCTTATTTGTATTTAAAAATCACATAGTGGCTTTGATTTTGTAAAATTACATTTCAGAAATTGTGGTCTCTGGTTTATTAAATCTGTATATCCGTTTTAGTAAAACCATATTTGATGCTTGACAATATGTTTTTTTATAACAATTTGAAAATGTTTTTTTTTTTCCTATAATTTACAGTACAGTAAAACACTCCCCCACGTGGGTGGTTGCACTTCAAGCTCAGTATAGAGGTCTGGAAGTTCTGCACAGTATCTTAGCTGTGACAGCAATTTCTGGACAGAGATTTCTGAAGTTTTTCTTGGGATCTACAGGAGCCACTTTTCCAGATATGGGACCACAGCTCAGAGGGCTTTCATAACCACAAGTAGCACTGAGGCTGTAACTTTTAAAAATCTATTTTATTTCCTTTAAATCCTTGGTCTTTCTCAGGGTTCCTAAAATCACTGTTCCTACAGCTATCATTATTTATTGTCTTTCTTTTCGTCCAGTTCCCAACATATGAGAGGAATAATAGCCATACAATTTTGTTTTATTTCATTTTGTATTCCTTGTTGGCCATCATCCTGCTGTGTTTGTCAGGATATAGATCTTCCAGGATCGTTCCAGATTGTTGTCCTTCTCCATAATCTTTTGGCGTAATTTTGCTTTGCAACATCATGTTGTTGTGAGTTAAATTGTCTCAGCTGGATTTTTGCACAGCCTGGGATCTTGCCTGGTGTGGTAGCACTCGAGTCAAACATCTTCTCGTGCTTCCATCATAGGTGCCACGTTTGTCAGAACATGGCAGAAGAAGGATTTCATTCAATTTCTCAATCTGCCAGTGCAGTTTGGAGTGTATCCGTCCTCTACTGTTCTTCTTTTTCCACATTGGGATTTTGCTACAAAAAGTATAAGTCCTTTGCTGATGTCATTTCCCCTGATGTGTTGTTTCATCCCATAAAGTGATTCTGGTGCTTACTCTCAGCCTCCCTCATTGTGCATGTATGCATACTGTATTTATGTATATATTTATGTACAGTATACAGTACTGTATTTGTAATGTATGTGTATTTATGTATACTATATATATTTATTTTACAGAAGAGAGCTGTGAGAATTATTTCTAGAAAACCTTATCGTCATCCATCAAATATATTATTTAAACAACTGAAAGTACTGAAGTTTTATGATTTGGTGGACTATAATATTTTGTTAGTAATGCATAGGGCTCATAAGAATATACTACCATCAAATGTTCAAATGTGTTTCGTTAAGAGAGAAAGCTGCTACAGTCTAAAGGGAACTGAAATTTTTGCAATGCCAAGGTATAGGACTAGTTTAAAGGGACGGTTTATTTCTATGCAGAGAGTGGAATTATGGAATGTTTTGGGAAATTATGCTAAAGATATTAACTCTGTGATTAAATTTAAAAAAAATATCAAATCTAAACTGTTAACAAAATACTAAAGCTTTAGTTAAGCGTCTAATGTACTAGTTATCGTTGATTGTGAAAATTACTCTTTTCATCTGTTATTTCTGTAAGATTATTGTTTGAATTGATTGTTTGAAATTGTTTTGTTTTTGAAAAAAGGGGCAGCCATAATAAGAATTCTTCTTCTTTCTGCCACCTTTAATTTTATGTATTCTTTCTTTCACATATTTATGACTTTTATTCTTTTCTTTTTTATGTTTTAATGTAAAGTGAATAAATTTAATAAAATAAAATAAAATATCTGTGTTCAGCTCTGCTGTGGTGTGGCCTTGAAGCTTTGAGTGTGGGTTGTCCCATAATAGAGGGGCCTTTTCTCATCTGCTGTGCTGCAGTAACTGCAAAACTGGGTGCATAGGTTAATAAAGAACAGAGTGACCCGTGAGTCTAAAAACGGTTACAGTTGGTTTCAATTCTTCAGCGCTTTTAAAATTATCACTGCATTGCTGAGACAATGTTTTCTTTGAGGTGGGACTGTTGACGTTTGCCCGGAGTGGACAAGGGAGGGATGTGGGTTCACATCCCCAAACCTTGCAGTGTGAAAATAGCTCAGCCCTGAAGCTTGAGGTTTTGGGTGTAAAATAACATCAGGAGTCATTATAAAAGGTTGTCCGCATCAGGAGAAAATGCATTATGTGTTTTGACATCTGCAGGTCGGCATCAAAAAAAGTTGTGGAAGAAAAGAAAATGTTCTAGAAACCCCAGTGACATCACTAATACCAAAGTCCTGCCATAGTCACGTTTATATTTAAATCGTGGTCAACAAATTCATGGGAAATTGCATGCTTGTGTGTGTTTAGTGTTTAATTTGGGCTGTAGGTGGTCCTACAGTAAAACAACCAAAGCAAAAGTAGAACAGGAATTCTACTTTTACTCCCAGGACGTGTGGTCTGTGTGATTTTTGAGAACATAACTGTGTTTATCAGAGATTTGTAAGACTCAGTAAGCTCCACTCAGTCTGCCTTTTAATTTCACGCTGCCATGACAAGCAAATAAAAAGCAAGTCGATGTAGCGCCACATGCTTTTTTTTTTTCTTTGGCAAAATAATAGATCGGCTGTATAGAGAAGATCATTTCAGTTTTATATACAAGTACTTATTAGTGGTTAAAGTGGGGCAGATGTTTTCAATAATACAGCATAAAAGCCAAACCATAAGGAAAGGGCTTGCCAGAACTTTGTGGAGAAAAGAATTCTTCTTTCATTATCAGAGAGCTGAAATTGTTGAGTCTACAGACTAGCTGAAAATTATATACATACAATTTTAAGATAATAGAAGATAATATAAGAAAGTTTCCATACCTTTGATTCATCAGTATAAGCTTACCGTATTTTTCAGACTATAAGGCGCACTTAAAATCCATTATTTTTCTCAAAATTCGACAGTTGGCCTTATAATCCATTGCGCCTTATGCATTAATTCTGGTTGTGATTACTGACCTCGAACTGATTTAATGTGGTACAACTGAACCATGTTGAGAGATTTTGCGAATGAGTTGAGTAAAGTTTGACTTACCTGACTGTTTTATTTCGCTTAATGCGCCTTATAATCCAAAAAAATACAGTACATAGAGTACTATAATGCAGTCAGTGTTGTAGAGAATATTGCAAATGAGTTCCATTCACCATAAATCCTGCATGAAACTATCGTCTATAGAGCAGTTATGGAAATATGAAGCAACTAACAATCAAGCCCTAACAATCAAGCCCAATCAAGTTGACAGCTTGCAGCCAGCATACTCTGAATTCTCTTTTTCCAAGTTTAGATTATGTTAAAACAGATATATATTGATGTATGGATGTGTTTTCTTCAGATAACTTAAAAGAAACCTTATTTATTGCAAGTCTTACCACAAATTGCAAGGCTGCTTCAGAGTGCTGATCTACACAAACACACAGGTTGTGCCGTCCTGATTTCTAAGGGCAACAGAACCTTTAAAATGCACAGTATTGCTATTTTTTGTCAGGTTTTTTTAGATGCTGAATGCTGAATTCATGTCTCAGCAGATGGATTCTGCTCACCAGAGTGGGATGGCATTGTTTGCTGGCCTGAAGGACCTCCTGGAAAACTTGTGTCCACATCTTGTCCAGACTACATCTACGACTTTAACCATAAAGGTAAGACCGACTCTGGATTGTGCAATAACATTATGACGGTTTTTTGCGTACCACATGATATGCAACTCCTGTCAAGAAGTCCTTTCAAGAACAAAACTCCCAATTTCAAATGTGCACATTTCAAATGTTTTACGTTTGTTTCATTAACATTTACTTCCTAATTTTGAGGAAAATCAAATAAAAGTTAAGGTATGGTCATTTTTGGCTTCCACAAAAATGGTTAGTCATAGTGAGATATTGATCCATAAGCTACAAATAACTGTATGAATTATGATTGGATAACACACAAATATATTTACAGGTTAGCATTTATGCTATCCATATTAAAGAAGAAACAATAGAATATATCCTTCTGACAATCAATTCACCTTGATTGTGACGGCATTTTCTTTATGTGGATAAACGGACCTGTTTTATGTTTCCTTATGCTACTAGCTAATTATGCAGTTTCAACTTTGTAATTAAAGCTTGATCCTATTATTTCTCTTGTTTCTCGGTATCTAGGGCTGGCATACCGTCGATGTGACAACAATGGAACGTGGGAGCTGGCCTCAGTCAACAAGACATGGGCCAATTATAATGAATGTGCAAAATTCCTTTACCATTACAACTATAGCCATGAAAAGGTGAAATCTTTCTCCGTACCATTTGCATGCTCATGGACACAGTAACACACGGCATCTTCATTATTGGTAGTTTCAGCCTGACTGACAAACTGCCATACTTAATATATTACAGCCGCTTAGTATTACAAAATTATAGCCCATAATTACAATTCATTTTAAATGAGTAACTTGTTTGCAATATGCTCTTTCATTAGTGAGCAATGCATAAAAACTATTACCATTTTTTATAACATAGAGGGATAATGATAGTGTAGAGGTATGGTTACAGTGTGGTTTTTTTTAATTACAGCTAAATACATTCAGCATGTTTATTTAAAAACATAACTATGCTGTCTTCAGCTAAGGCTCCCTTAAGAATTTTTAGAACCCTTTAGAGAGTTGCTCCCTTTTAATCACAAGAGCATCACTATAGTTGGGAAAAGATGATTGGAGATGCGACCTGGCTCTAGCTCTTCCCGGGTGTCCACAAAGTGTTTGATTGTGTTGAAGCCAAGGCTTGGCTCAGACTTGTTAACGTCTGACACCTATTGCTTTATGGACATCACTTTTGACCATCGGAACAACAGAAAGGATACACCTGTGTCATAAAACAAAATTCTGCATGTTTTAGCTTTTTTCCCCTACTAAATTAGTAGAAATCTGAGGTTGGAGTCACATTTTTAACTATATTTCATTCTTGCAATTTTCTACAAGTTAGAGAAAACATTAGTGAATATAATGAAGAAGCTTGTCAAAAGTGGAAATCTGCTACAGCTTTTACTGCAATTACTGTTGTGTATCTTCTTCTTTTTTTGCTAGTCTCCTTTTGCCACATCATTATTTTCAGATTACCATTGCATTTATTTACAATGGTAATCTCCTCCTCAGGTGGAGGAGTTCAAGTATCTGTGTGTCTTGTTCATGAGTGATGGTAGGATGGAGCGGGAGATGGAGCGACAGATTGGGGCCTCATCCTCAGTAATGAAGGTGTTGCTTCTGTCAGTCGTGGTGAAGAGAGAGCCGAGTGGAAAGGCAAAGATCTCGATTTACTGGTCTGTCTCCATTCCAACCTCCACCTATGGTCCAGAGGTTTGGATCATGACCAAAAGAACAAGATCACAGATGCAAGCAGCCGAAATGGGCTTTCTTTGCAGGGTGTCTGGGCACAGCCTTAGAGGTAGAGTGAGGAGCTCAGTTATCTGGAAGGAGCTCGGAATAGAGGCTCCCCAGAATGAGCTGCAAAGTGTCACCGGGGAGAGGAATATCTGGGTTTCTCTCATGGACCCGTTGCCTCTGCAACCCGACTATTCAAGTTTAAGTTTAAGTAGGTTTATTGTCATTTCACCACATGTGGTACATGAGGTGGAACGAAATTAAGTACACAGGGTCCCAGTTACATCGAACAAGAGCAAAAAGTATAACAAGGATCTAAGATATACTGTACACTAAACAAACGCCAAACGGGAAGCTAAAAGATATAAGATATATGCTAAACTGTAATATAATAATGCAAAACAATACAGTGTACCAACAGCAGCCCAACTATGGATGGAGTGGTAAGATAGAGATGGAGATCACATTTATTTTAGCTGTTGTTGCTGTTATCTCTGTCATTAAGAACCTTCCTGGCAGTTTCCAGAGAAAATGACAATGATATACTGTATGTACTTAAACCACTCATTTCATTTCCCCCCCCCAATTTTGTCCTTGTTTGTTTGGAAATATTTATCCCCTCTTCTGTAAGCCTTTACTGCCTTGACTATTTATTAATTGTGATGCATCCTGCGATTTAACTTTAAGTTTAATGTTGTGNACAAGACATGGGCCAATTATAATGAATGTGCAAAATTCCTTTACCATTACAACTATAGCCATGAAAAGGTGAAATCTTTCTCCGTACCATTTGCATGCTCATGGACACAGTAACACACGGCATCTTCATTATTGGTAGTTTCAGCCTGACTGACAAACTGCCATACTTAATATATTACAGCCGCTTAGTATTACAAAATTATAGCCCATAATTACAATTCATTTTAAATGAGTAACTTGTTTGCAATATGCTCTTTCATTAGTGAGCAATGCATAAAAACTATTACCATTTTTTATAACATAGAGGGATAATGATAGTGTAGAGGTATGGTTACAGTGTGGTTTTTTTTAATTACAGCTAAATACATTCAGCATGTTTATTTAAAAACATAACTATGCTGTCTTCAGCTAAGGCTCCCTTAAGAATTTTTAGAACCCTTTAGAGAGTTGCTCCCTTTTAATCACAAGAGCATCACTATAGTTGGGAAAAGATGATTGGAGATGCGACCTGGCTCTAGCTCTTCCCGGGTGTCCACAAAGTGTTTGATTGTGTTGAAGCCAAGGCTTGGCTCAGACTTGTTAACGTCTGACACCTATTGCTTTATGGACATCACTTTTGACCATCGGAACAACAGAAAGGATACACCTGTGTCATAAAACAAAATTCTGCATGTTTTAGCTTTTTTCCCCTACTAAATTAGTAGAAATCTGAGGTTGGAGTCACATTTTTAACTATATTTCATTCTTGCAATTTTCTACAAGTTAGAGAAAACATTAGTGAATATAATGAAGAAGCTTGTCAAAAGTGGAAATCTGCTACAGCTTTTACTGCAATTACTGTTGTGTATCTTCTTCTTTTTTTGCTAGTCTCCTTTTGCCACATCATTATTTTCAGATTACCATTGCATTTATTTACAATGGTAATCTCCTCCTCAGGTGGAGGAGTTCAAGTATCTGTGTGTCTTGTTCATGAGTGATGGTAGGATGGAGCGGGAGATGGAGCGACAGATTGGGGCCTCATCCTCAGTAATGAAGGTGTTGCTTCTGTCAGTCGTGGTGAAGAGAGAGCCGAGTGGAAAGGCAAAGATCTCGATTTACTGGTCTGTCTCCATTCCAACCTCCACCTATGGTCCAGAGGTTTGGATCATGACCAAAAGAACAAGATCACAGATGCAAGCAGCCGAAATGGGCTTTCTTTGCAGGGTGTCTGGGCACAGCCTTAGAGGTAGAGTGAGGAGCTCAGTTATCTGGAAGGAGCTCGGAATAGAGGCTCCCCAGAATGAGCTGCAAAGTGTCACCGGGGAGAGGAATATCTGGGTTTCTCTCATGGACCCGTTGCCTCTGCAACCCGACTATTCAAGTTTAAGTTTAAGTAGGTTTATTGTCATTTCACCACATGTGGTACATGAGGTGGAACGAAATTAAGTACACAGGGTCCCAGTTACATCGAACAAGAGCAAAAAGTATAACAAGTGGAACGAAATTAAGTACACAGGGTCCCAGTTACATCGAACAAGAGCAAAAAGTATAACAAGGATCTAAGATATACTGTACACTAAACAAACGCCAAACGGGAAGCTAAAAGATATAAGATATATGCTAAACTGTAATATAATAATGCAAAACAATACAGTGTACCAACAGCAGCCCAACTATGGATGGAGTGGTAAGATAGAGATGGAGATCACATTTATTTTAGCTGTTGTTGCTGTTATCTCTGTCATTAAGAACCTTCCTGGCAGTTTCCAGAGAAAATGACAATGATATACTGTATGTACTTAAACCACTCATTTCATTTCCCCCCCCCAATTTTGTCCTTGTTTGTTTGGAAATATTTATCCCCTCTTCTGTAAGCCTTTACTGCCTTGACTATTTATTAATTGTGATGCATCCTGCGATTTAACTTTAAGTTTAATGTTGTGGCTTTGTGTTTCTTTCAACGTTGCTTAACCACATTTTTCACAAGTGCATCATGAATAGAACTGAACTGTGAACTCTGGATATGAGTGTTTTTAATTAATGTCACATGATTTTGGAAATGTAGCCATTTTTCTGGGTTGGAGTCATGGGTAATGTATTTTATTAGGAAATCCCAAATTCCTGAAGTGCTACTATTTTATCACACCCTTCCCCCTTTTTGCCATAAAGCAATAAAATACAGCTCAACTCTTTGACTTTAGATGTTTATGCTGATGTTTTCTCAAGGGAGCACTTCCAATAGTTAATGAATAAATACTGTAGGCACAGACTAAAGCACGCACAGCAAAACTGCTGTTCCAGAGACTGTCACCGTAACGGAGTCACGCGTTTTCCTGGCACAAGATCCTGATGCTGAATGATACCAGCAGTGCTGTATCTTGTTACATGACAAGGGGCTCTTTGGCCTCTTGACATGTTGACACAGAGAAGACTGTGGTTCTGTTTTTATGGTGTTGTCTCAGTGCCAGCCTGCTGCTGGACGATCAAACTGGCCCTTCAAGCCTTCTCTCAGCCCCAAAACATTCAAATGTCTCATCTAAATGTTGTCGCCAAGTGGCTGAGGTTTATGAAATGAAAGGCTTTGACAAAGGACAGCCTTAATATTTGACAGTTTCAAACCCATTTCCCTTTTTTTTTTTAAATCTACATATAGTTTTGAACAGAACATAAAAAGTGCAAAATCTGTACATTCAGTGAAACTGAAATAAAAAACTGAGACCTTGTCATGTAAAATTAGGGATTCCCATGTCTATTTAAAGCCCCACTGACATGATTTTTTAATTTTCATAAAATTGCTCAAAATATAGCCTCGAGTTACGTCAGGGATTGGGACCTACGTGTGTGACTTAGGTCGATTTTGTCGTACCTCGCGGACCAAAAACACCTGCCTGTCGTAGGTCCGCGTTTCTGACATAGGTCGCGGCTATACCGCTAACGGAGCGCCGCACACATATTTAATGGCATGAGACTGAACAAGCAGACATACTAGGCCATGAACATGCACAGAACTGTACAGTAAATGAATACAGTACTGTACAATAAATAAAAAATATAATGTCTTACTTTGAGCTGGTCAAAGCCTGCCTTTGTCTTTTAGCATCAGCTCGGGTGCGAGCTCCCCCAGCTTCCTTACGCTCCACACGCACACACGTGGTCAAAACTGTTTAAAAGAATGACTGTTAGCTTCTTAACTTCATATATTTGGAGCCAGAAAAAAAAAAAACTTACTGAAAGCCGTTTCTCCGCGATGTCCTCCATCCAAAACAACTGCTCGGCGTTAGCTACGGTTAGGCCCCGCCATTAGAAGCACTGGTTAGCATGTCAGTTCATTCAAAAAGGCTGTCGGCTTTGTATCTCCGCGTTAGCTCGGTGTCCCCCGACTGCCAGGCGGACATTTGCGGCGAGCTCCCGGCCGCAGATGGCCCCTCCGCGGCATGTCGGCTCGGTGTCTTCGCCTGTGTTAGCTGCTCTGTTAGCTGCTGTCGTTAGCATGTCGGGCGGCGTTGTTAGAGCGATCACGGGGCGATCGGCGGCTGCTCCTCCGGGCCTGAGACGTCCACAGAGTTGACCGAGTGTTTCCAGCAAATTTATCCGTATGAGGCAACCCTGAACGGACACACGGTCCTCTAAAGCCAGCTGACAGGAGCGTCTAGAGCTCCATTGACCGCAGTACAGTAGTAAAATGGCGACCGGAAACGACCGGAAGTTGCGTAAATACGATCAAATTGTAATTAAAAATGAAATATTAATAATTATACTTTATTTATAAAGCCATTTAAAACAACCACAGCTGCAACAAAGTGCTATACACATGAAATTAATAACATTAAAAAAATAAATAATAATAATAATTATTATTTTTTTGATTTTATTTTTTATCATATTTTTATTAAATATGATAAAATCGTAAGTCTGAGTTGCCGTAGGTCGCGGGTGACGTAGGTCGAGGGTTTGCTGTATATTTTATCATTTAAATATGTTCATTTTTGCAAACAAAATGATAAATCACTTTAATTTTGCTTTAAAAGTGATTTTGAACTTCAAGCCGTGTTTAATCATGGGAAATCCGATTACACACGAACGCACCATCTGTGACGTAGTGAGAGGCAGAGGGCTCTGGTCTCTTTAATAGCGGACAATTTAAAACCCGACGAATTTAGCAATCTATGTGAAGATTTGAGCTATTTGTCTTCATTTTGGGAAGCAGAAAATAGTTTGGGTGATGGAACAAGAAACAACAGGATCTAATTTAGGTCTGATGCTGTATCAGACTAACCTTCATGTCGAGCTGCTCATACCCGCGCACTGTGA
This sequence comes from Garcialebias charrua, assembly GCA_038048925.1. Taxonomy (NCBI): domain Eukaryota; kingdom Metazoa; phylum Chordata; class Actinopteri; order Cyprinodontiformes; family Rivulidae; genus Garcialebias; species Garcialebias charrua. The sequence goes on along the minus strand of JBBPBX010013291.1, from coordinate 32,240 downwards.
CAAGTGACTATATACTGTATATCAGCAGTAGTGTAGATATAAAAAGTCTAGATGTAAACAGTAGTAATAAATGTAAACAGTAGTAATAAATGTAAACAGTAGTAATAAATGTAAACAGTAGTAATAAATGTCAACAGTAAATGTAAACAGTAGTATGACTATAGGCAGTAATGTAATACAAACATTAGTGCAAATATGAGAAGTAGTGCAAACTGAATGAGCACATGACCGTGAGTTGAGTGAATGACCCGTATTGATGACACAGAATCCAGTGTTAAAAAAACTTTGTGTTAAAGTGATTAATCATTTTGTTTGCAAAAACTAACATATTTAAATGATAAAAAATATATATACGGTATTGAGCAATTTTATGAATAGTAAAAAAAAATCATGTCAGTGGACCTTTAAGGTTTTACTGTATTTTCTTATGTGATCTGGTTGTTTTCTTCAAGGCATTTGATGAGTCTTGTCACATCTTTTGACTTGAAATTTAAAAATATATATCTATACAACAGGTAATACTTTTAAGATAGACTTTTTTAATTGATGGAGATGACACAACAAGGTGAATACAACATGTTTTCTCTTGATAAAATAAAGGTACAGTTAACAGTTTACCTCAGATTAATTCTCTGTAACAATATCTCTTATGTTATATAATTTTGTCTTGTTGATATTCTAACAAATTATCCCTCTCCAACAGGAGGTATTTCACCGTTTGTATCTCATCTACACAGTCGGGTACTCCATCTCTCTTGGATCTCTCATGGTGGCTGTTGTCATCCTGGGTTATTTTCGGTGAGTCTGTGCTGTCGCCGATTCTTTTTCAATCAGTCTCTTTAACCTTGAACGTGCCCAGGACAGAGATGGTGACACTGGGTCAAAATTTAAGGTCATAGCATTAGCAAAAAGGAAACTGTTAAGTATTTATTAAAGGCACTTTAAAAATAAAATACACAAGGATACAGCATGTTAATGTCATTGTGATTTGTTTAGTATATGGTTTCTTGTAGAAGTCAATCACTCAGTGCATTACATTTGAAATCACAGCGATTCAGTTTATTTATATAGTGCCAAGACACAACACAAGTCATCTCAGGGCACTGAACAGAAACATTCATTTACATGAAATGTAAGTTAATCACATTATTTATCTGAGGAGCAGACTGCTTTGAATTTAACTTCATCGCAGACTCTCATCTTGAGCAAGCATGAAGGCAACAGTGGAAAGGAAAAACTCCCTCACGAGGAAGAAAACTTTAGCAGAAAAAGACTCAGGACGAGTGGCCATCTGCTTCGTCTGTGGATCAGACTGTTGAGACTTTTAAATCTTTGCTCAAGACTCATCTGTTTTACTTGGCATTTAATCCTAGCAGAGTCTGAGAACAAATTTTAAGCAGTTTTTATTGTTGTTATGTTAACTTTATTATGTTTAAGTGGCACTAGATGCATTTTACTCTTTTATTTTTATTTTTATCTATTTTAACTGTAAAGCACTTTGGTCAGCGTCAGTTGTTTTTATGTGCTATGTAAATAAAATTGACATTGACCAGCTGGGTTTGAGAGGAACAGATACACAATGGCAGGTTAAGAATCACGTTGATAGAAATAGTATCAAATGCAAATTATTAAATTTCAACAATTCATTGTAAGAAATTAGATCAATTTGTCCTCCAGTTGGCTAAACCTATAAAAGCACAACAAGCCAACCCTAACTGTATAGGATTTATCAAAAAGGAAAGTCTTAATCCCAGTCTTAAAACTGGACAGCGTGTCAGCCTCATGGACAGAAACTGGAAGTTGGTTCCACAAGAGAGGAGCCTGATAACTGAAAGATCTTCCTCCCATTCTGCTCTTAGAAACTCTAGGAACCACAAGTAAACCTGCAGTTTGAGAGTGAAGTGCTCTGTTGGGAAAATATCGAACAATAAGAGCTGTAATATAAGATGGAGCTAGGTTGTTGAGAGCTTTGTAGTTTAGAAGTAAGATTTGGAATTATATTCTGAATTTGACAGAGACCAGTGGAGAGAAGGTAAAACTGGAGATATGAACTTTTCTACTAACTCTCATTAAGACGCTGGCAGCAGCATTTTGGATTAACTGAATACTTTTAAAGAAGTATTTGGACACACAGACAACAACATATTTGACCATTAACAGAGAAGCATTTGACAAACTACCAAATATTTTGTTTTGATTTTCTAACTCTACAGGACATGGATTCCAATGTGTTAGTTACAAAAAGGTGTACCGGTAGTTTTCTGTCTTTCCACTGCTAGAACATTAAAGCAGATACAATTAATTGATAAACATCTGGATGAAATAGGACTAACTGACTGTATTAGGAGTGTTTGTTTATAGATTAGCAGATTTACTTCTGATACTTTGTACATAAACCTTACCTTGATTCTGTTAGCAAAAAGTAGAGACGTCCTGTAGAGAAGGTTTGGGTTTGGATCATTCTGATGAATGGTCAGTATTTGCTCATTTTATGGTGCATAGAGAGTATCAGGAATCGATGTCAAGACACTGTTTACCAACGTTCCCACCGACGTAACTTACTGTACAGGCAGTCAGTCATTTGGTTTCAGGAACGCTTCCAACTGGCTCTGGGAAATATACGTGCCAAATGAGTTTAATAAGTTATCCCAGGGGCCCATCTGACATTCTGGCACAGAGCTCCGAAGTGCTCCAACCATGTCTCTCCTTCAACACATCAGCTTTCAGAAACGAACGCTCATAAATGTTTTCCAGAGAGGGCAAAGGGAAATTTTACATTAGCACTTGTGTTCTGGTATTTTCACCTGGGAAATGTGCGCTGGATTAGTTTCCCTGAATCAATAGTTCTCTGAGGGCACCTTGTCAACTCATTAATGAGATTTTGGAGCTGATTGTGGGTACAGAGGTTTATTTTCTGTAATCTGTAAGTGTTTAAAATTTCAACGTACTGAATTTTGGGCACTAATAACAAATCAGTAAATATTTTTCTTGACTTTTTTTTCCCCGCTTCTATCCGTTGACCCAGCAAATTAGATCCAATGGATTGTGATGCCAAAGGTCAACCCACAGCAAATTTTTCAGATGTTTGACAGACGAATGTGTAAATGTTTTTGTAACTGCTGAAGACTTGCTCGCAATTCATGTAACAGCTTTTTTTTTCATTTTGAGCGTAGCAATCAGATATCAGTGTTTTCTCAAATTTGAATAATGCATTACAGTCAGCTTAATCTGGCTCTAATAGGGATGAGCGCAGTTTATGTGTGTGGTTTTGTGTTGCTTTTTAACCCTTTGTTATTTTCATGAACAATTTGCAAACAATTTTAACATCTTTTTAACAAGTCAGTCTTTTGACCCGGTCGCTGTTGTCATTGTTCCTCCCCAGACGGTTGCACTGTACCAGAAACTACATCCATATGCACTTATTTGTGTCCTACATGCTACGAGCTGTAAGTATATTTGTGAAAGATGTCGTTCTCTACTCTGGATCTGCATTGGAGAACATGGAAAGAGTCACGGTGGAAGACCTCAAGTCCATCACGGAAGCTCCGCCGGCCAACAAAATGCAGTTTGTAAGTGAACTTTTTCGTACGTCGACTCAGTTTTAAGAGTTATCTCCTTTTAACACACACAAATTGCACAAAGTAATTTTCCTGTGTTGTCAACTTATGACTGCTTTGAATGGACAGATAATTTGATTTACAGTTTACTTTAGCATTTCACATTTTGCATCCAATGTGGAAGTGCACAAGCGTTGGGTCTTCCCTGCTTTTCCAGTACCGGAGCACATAAACTGCCCTGCTTGTCACCCTGCCAAAGTTCTTGTTCAGTATTCAGCTTTCCTTCCCATACTTTAAAAAAAGGGGAAATAACTGTTTACTTTTCATGGATGTTTTCAAACACAAACAGTTTCTTGCAATATATTTAAGGGGCATACCTTATCCCATGTCTTACCAAACGGACCAGTACTGAAACAGCTTTGTCAACACCGGTTGCATATATTCAACACAGTGACAGAACTTAAACATTTGAGCTTTAGCTG
>JBBPBX010013291.1:0-27714 GCA_038048925.1 Garcialebias charrua | reverse complement strand
GCCCGTTAATCACCCATTTATTAAAATCAGATGTGATGGAGCAGAAAAACAACTGAAACATGAAGGATGGTGTTCCCCAGCAGCATTGGGAACCAGGTCCCACACTAACACAGAACAAATTATGTTGTTATGCATAAAAACATTGAAATACATTTTAAAATGCTAATTAGTAAAAAAAAAAGTTATAAGTTATAAAAAGTTAATAGTTAAGTTAAGGAAGCCAGCAAATTGCATTGAATCTCCACTTTGTTGCACGCAACCTCCCATCTTGAACATTTCTTGTACCTGCTGGATCCTGTGCAGGGTCACAGAGACCTGGTACACCCCGAACAGGGCGAGATGGAGGCATTTGACAACTTACATTCCCACTCTCACCTCAGACCAGCTTAAAGTTGTCTGCTAGTCTGATGCAAATCACACTGAGATCACACATCTCTTTTGCAAGGGAGGCCTGGGCCTGAAGGCAGCTAAACATGCATGTACCCAGAAAAAAAAAACCACGCAAGCACGAGAAGAACATGCAAACTCCACACAGAAAGACCCCAGGTCCAACCGGGGATTGAACCCAGGACCTTCTTGCTGTGAGGCAACTGTGCCAACCACTGAGTCATCATGCTGCCCGTAACTGCATTACAGTATTAATAAACCAAAACATTTTGTAATGAATTAACATAAACTCCTATTCTTTATTTATTTATTTCGTCATGTGTTTCCTTTAATTACTGTAGTCACCATTTATGTTGTCCTACCTGCAATTTAAAAATCAAATTAAAAAACACAGTATGTCATGAGAGGGAATGTCTACTTTTGCAACATATACTCATATCATGTTTTTTTGTTTGTTTTTGTTAAGTTTTACGTCACCGTGTGGTTTGTTTCCTCAGTTAGAATAGCCACATATTGCTACTTATAAATGTAAGGAAAAAAAATTGACGGTTGATTATCAAACAAGATCAGAGACAATAACTACATATATTCTTAAAGACTATACAACATTTCCATTCACTATATGCCATACATTCATGGTTAAAGATAAATCTGTACTAAATCAAACAAATAAACATGTCTGATGTTCCACAGACAGTAATTAATTACTGTATGTGTTTGAAAATAACAACAGTATATCTTGGAATTGCACTTCCATCCAACCATTCATCCATCCATCCATCCATGCATGCATGCATACATACATACATGCATACATGCATACATGCATACATGCATAAATACATACATACATACATGCATACATACATACATACATACATACATACATACATACATACATACATGCATGCATACATGCATGCATACATGCATACATACATACATACATACATACATGCATGCATACATACATACATACATACATACATACATACATACATACATACATACATACATACATACATACATACATACATGCATACATACATACATACATACATACATACATACATACATACATACATACATACATACATACATACATACATACATACATACATATACATACATACAGTACATACATACATACATACATACATACATATATACATACATATATGCATACATACATGCATACATACATACATACATATAGACATACATATATACATACATATATACGTACGTACGTACATACATACAGTACATACATACATACATACATCCATACATACATACATACAGGGCCGGATTTAGGAGGATGGGGGCCCCTGGGCTTGAGTACTCTTGGGGGGCCCATATATATATATACCAGAGTGTGTGTGTGTGTGTGTGTGTATATATATGTTTGTTTGTTTGTTTGTTTGTTTTGCTTTGGTTCAGATGATGAGCAGAAAATGACTGAATAGTATGTTTTCACAACTTACAACTTTAATATGCCAGTTGTCACAAACTACAAACAACCCTGAACTGGTTAAATACAAAACCACATGTTAGGGTTTGAAACTAGAATATGATGCTTCCATCACAAAATAAAATCACTGAATAGCTATTGTTGCCTGGACTTCAACACAAACTTCCCTGCAACACGCTTGCAGCAACTTCATTTTTTCTCTTCCCTTGTTTCTTCACCTGGTTTGGGGGGCCCCAGCTCCATTTCTTCTACAGCCGCCCCTGCTTTCTCCTACACCAGCTCCTTTGCCTCCGTTCCTGCACTTTTTATTTCTCCATTCCCCTCCACCTCCACTTTCTCTTCCTTATCACCAGCGGTGGGTGGGGGACCGGCTGCGCGCACCCCCCCCTCCCCCGCCGGCAGCGGGAGGGGACCGGCCGCGCTGAAGCGAATAAAAGATAAAATCATCCAGTTTTACATAAAACCTAACAAGAACAGTTTTCTCCTTTGTGAGACAACGTGTTTGAGACTATCCGTTCACAAAAAAAAACTTAGGGGGCGGGTCCGGAGGCTCTGGGGGCCCCTAAAATTCCGGGGCCCCGGGCTCAAGCCCCTGAAAACCCCTGCATAAATCCGGCCCTGCTTACATACATACATACATACATACATACATACATACATACATACATACATACATACATACATACATACATACATACATACATACATACATACGTACATATATACATACATACGTACGTACGTACGTACGTACGTACGTACATACATACATACATACATACATACATACATACATACATACATACATACGTACGTACATATATACATACATACATCTTCTACCGCTTATCTATAGTCAGGTCGTGGAGGCAACAGGTCTTGGAGAGAAACCCAGACATCCCTTTCCCCAGCAGCACTTTCCAGCTCGTTCTGGGGAACCTCGAAGCATCCCATGCCAGGAAAAAATACACAATCCCACCAGCAATTCAAGGGTTTTTCCTGAGGCCTCCTATTGGTGGAATGTACCTGGAAAACTTCTAAAGAGAGAATCAAAAAAGGCGTTCAATACAAGATCAACTGGACTTTATTTGTTACAGAAGATGTTTCGCTTCTCATCCGAGGAGCTTTATCAATTCAATGAAACAGACTGTGTGCGCGTGGAGTTATAACAGTCTTAGGAGTCACGCACCAACATCCCGGGTATAATAATAATAATAATAATAATAATGAATTCAATTTATAACGCACTTTTCATTAATGAAAATCTCAAAGTGCTACCTTCCATCGAGTATGTAATGATTAATGATAGTTTTTATCCTGACCCACACAGATTTTTTTTATTCTTTGATCTCCCATCTTGCGCAGCTTCAAGTGACCTAAAATTAGTCATCATCGTGACTCATCATACATATCATACATTATCGGGTATGTAAATTTCAAACTGAGGTAACACATACATGTAAATTGACAGATCACACCTTAACTGCAGGGAGTTCCCTTGAGGTCTCTGACAGAAGACACACAAAAGAGAGGCATCCAGGTGCATCCTAATTAAATGTCCAAACCACAACAACACTATCTTATGCTACTTCCCCACCGCACGCATCTCGCGCAGCCGAAACAGCCATTTTACATTGAAGTCTATGGGGACGCGAATCTTGGAGCAGCGGGTCGTGTCGCGGCGCATCCACAGCATGCAAGCAGCGCGAAAGTGAGCAGCAGCTGTTTTCTACTCCAGCATCGCATCCGAGCAGCGACTGTGCTGCTCGGATGCCTTGCTGTGGAAGCACGCCATTCCGTGCTTCCACAGCTAGATTCAGCTCGCTGCTCAGCAGCAAACAATCAGGACCAATCAGGAGAGACTCTGCCATGTGATCACGCCACGACGACGGGACGGAATTAGGTGGGCACCGTGCGAAACGTTTAACAGATGAAAAAAATCCCGCGGTAAACATGAAGGAGAAACTTACAGCAGGTCGTCAAACTGGGCGCGGGTGACACGGAAGTACAGCTGAAAGCGCTCCTCGTCTGCGCGCAGCTCTTGGATCATCAGATGGTGAAATTCACTGAATTCATGACGCCTCTCATGTGGGGTGAATCCAGAATCGTCGTTGTGCACGGCGTCTGCGTGTTGCTGCTTTGTAGATTAAGTACAACAAGGCAATTCTTCGTATTGCGTCTGCCATTTTTCTGAGACCGGAAATAAACAAACACCGGAGCGGAAGAGGACCAACACGCTCCTCCTCCCACTGCAGACGCGTTAGATGAGGACAGTCATCTGTTGACAAGCAGCCAGTACAGTGCATTTGGAGATTTTTGGAAGCACAATATGCTTTAGGTGAGGATGAGGCATTACTTACTACCTACTCCTTTCGATGCGGAGAAGCAGCGGCTCTACTCTGAGCTCCCTCCGGATGATGGCGCTGCTCACCTTATCTCTAATGCCTCATCCTCACCAAATGCATCAAAATGCTCCCAATGCTCTGTGTTTGCTGCTTGTCAACAGATGTCTGTCCCCACCGAACATGTCTGCAGACGCGCAGTGGGAGGAGCGTGTGGCTCCCTTCCCGGTCAGATCCGTGTTGTTTTTATGTACACTGGGCAGATAAAATCAGCTGTACGTGAGCCTCGTTAACACTTGAGTGGGTTTTCTACGAGCCGAACTGCAACTCCAAAAGTCTTTGTTGAGATTAAAACGTTTTTTTTTTTTTATGTTTGGGGTGATGTACGCTCGAGTGGACAGCAGCAACTTTAAAAATGCCAGGTTTTCCTACCGGAGGCTGTTTTCGTCCACAGAAAGTCCCGTCGTCGTTGCGTCATCACAATAGCAGAGTCTCTCCCGAGTGGTTGCTGCGACGCTACGAGCAGCAGAAGCAAGAATATTCTGGCTTCCTGCTGCTCGGCTGCTCGGCTGCGCGCGTGCGTGAAAAGGGACTGCCGGGTGCTGCTGCGCTGCTTGAAATGCTGAAGACGCGCCGCGTCACGCCCCGCTGCTCCAAGATGCGCGGCCACATAGACTTTCAATGTAAAGTGGCTGCTTCGGCTGCGCGAAAAGCGTTTGGTGAGGATTCAGCATCAGGATGAGCTCGACCACACTATGACGGAAGCTCATTTCAGCCGCTTGTAGCTGGGATCTCGTTCTATCGGTCATGATCCAAACCACCAACAAAACCCATCCATCAAACTTAACACATTTATATTAAATGGGCTCTCACAGAAGTTCTCCCAACTGCTTAAAGATTTTGAAAGCAATAAATGTGTTTCAAGCGTTGCAGCTTGTTTGTCTAACTATAATCTTTTCAGAGCCATTTTAAAAGCCACAGTTATCACAAACACTCTCCTGGAGGTGCTTCTGTCATTAAGCAGTAATCAAATTCTGTTTAAAAATAATCCCTAATTAGGGATCACGATGATGACTAATTTTAGGTCACTTGAAGCTGCGCAAGATGGGAGATTAAAGAATAAAAAAAATCTGTGTGGGTCAGGATAAAAACTATCATTAAATATTTGTTGACTATGTGCAAGCAGTACAGTTCAAAGCTCTTTGTACCAAGATATACCATGATATTCTGTTGAAAAGCAGCTTATGAACTCAAAGGTTAACTACAAAGGCGGATATTTTTAGTCTGGACTAATTTAGATCTCTGATGAGTGTTGTTAATATACAGGAAATGCTCTCACTGTGAAAATGAATGTAGAACATTTATGATGCAAACACACCAAAATGATTTTTTTTTAAAGAGCAAAAAATACACATTGAAAATCAAAATACATGTAAAAGAAGCAGAATATAAAATTAATATTAAGAAGATAATAGAGCTTTTGGACAAAAATAACACATTCAGAATATTTTTATAGTGGTGAAGTTGAAAAGAAAGCTGAAAAAATTAATAGAAAGGAAAAAAAATAAGGAATTTATCCCATTTTTGCTTTACAGGCCACATGCAGTAAATGTAATTCTGTTTAATAGTGCAAAGAAATCTGAGAACAGTGAAGTGGTCCGTTTCACAGACTTTTGTAAGGACTGTGCCAGCTTTATTCCAAATGAACTGAAACAGTCCGACTCACTGCATTTCATTTCAAATCAGGAAGTGTGTTCATTTACTTTTATTGCAAGACTGCTGTTGAGATTATTGCGCACACTCCACTCCACTTTCCTTCTGTGGAAATACGGGCAATGAGAAATGAAAAGATGGATGAATGGAACACGCTACGCTTACAAACACTGTTCAACTGCAACTCTTTCATGATGCTAGCCTGCACTGTATATATTTGGAAGGTTTATGGCAAGTTTCTGCGTTCAAATGACAGTTTTGCTTTAATCTTTTGGACAGTACTCCTAAGAGATCCAAGCCTTTTTTAGAATTAGTCAAGATAATGAAAAAATAATTAAAACTGACTAATGTTTCATCAAGATTAATGATTAACTGGTTCCTGTGGCCTGCTGTGTTTTCCATAGATTAGCTGCAAGGTGGTTGTGACCTTGTTCATGTATTTCCTGGCAACCAATTACTACTGGATCCTCGTGGAGGGTCTTTACCTCCACAGCCTCATCTTCATGACTTTTTTCTCGGACAAAAAGTATCTTTGGGGATTTACTCTAATCGGATGGGGTGAGCTCTGCTTCATTTACTTTGCACTTGTTCTTACAGTAGCATCATCAGTTGACCTAATCCATTTTAAATGAGCTAGTACGTAAGGTCCTTCCTTTTTAAATGGCATTGAGAATGTCTTAAAAATAAGTTAGAGCAGTGGGTAATGACTCTGCTTGAATAAGGGTTTTACAGTTCCTGCATTGTACACACTGTGTGTATAACTTACATAAGCACAGCGCATACAATGTGGATGCTGTCCTGCCCAAGTTCCACTCAGATGGGAAATATTAAAAAGTTTTGACCTATTTGCACCAAATTATAGCTGCTTTACCGTAGCAATTTGTGTACTTTTTATTTATTTTGTAGGAGTGCCGGCTGTGTTTGTGACCATCTGGGCAATCGTAAGAGCCATGCTTGCTGACACAGAGTAAGTGATGTGTATGGTTTATATTTAACTTATCCTGTCAAACCTTTACACCGAATTACTAACGCTTGATGACTTCAAATTAGAGGTCTTAATGTCAGTTTATTATCAGCACAATTGTTTGGTGCAGGGCTTGAACCCTTTGTTTCTTTCTCCTTCCTGTCCTCTCAAACTCAGCCGGCAGAAGCAGGTGACTACTCGTCCTGAGCATGGTTCTGTTGGTGGCTTCTTCCTGTTAAAAGGGAGTTTTTCCTTTCCACCATTGCCTTTGTAATTGCTCAGGATGAGACTGTGATGAAGTGAAGATTCAACGCAATCTGCTGTCACAAAATGTCAATTGAACACCTGCAGGCCACATTTAGCCAACAAAATTGTATTTTTGGCCTACAGTATATTAAATATCAGTAAATAATGCAAAATCATTCTTCTGTTACAGCATGTGATCAAACTCAACTCAGATGCTCAAATAAAACAACCAGGAAATGCAAATGAATGCCTCAAAGCATCTGTGTCTAGAAAGTTTTTTAAAGAAGCACCCCCTGGAATAGCGCTCTCCACTCATGTAATTTTTAGAACACCAGTCAGATGACTATGATTACACAATGCCCATTTTAGTGTAAACACTCATAGCAGCCCATACACTTTTCAATGGCAGCACAGCTTTTAGATGGGTTTAGGCTTGAAGAAAATTGATTAAATTAAATTAAATTACACCAGGAGAACCATAAAACATTGTGCGTACAGTACCTGTAACAGCGTCTCAAAGGTACAGCCATCTTTTTCACATAGAAGGGTTATTTTAGTCCCTTTTCCCATGTCGAAGACACAGCCAGAGAAGTTTGATCACTGGATTATAGCATGAGATGAGCTGGATTTGGTCATTCACAGACATGAGTCGGTCACACATAGAGCAATAATGATACTACACATTTTTACGGTGGCCGAGGGGTGCAAACGCGCAGCAAAAACAGAACAGCACGCTGCAAAAAGAAAACAGCGTTCCAAAAGTTGAAACACGCATCAAAATGAAAACAACAGCGTTCCAAAAGTTGAAACACGCATCAAAATGAAAACAACAGCGTTCCAAAAGTTGAAACACGCATCAAAATGAAAACAGCGCTCCAACAGATGAGGCGCACTGCAAAAGATAAGTCGCGCTCCCAAAAGGGGACGACCTGCAAATACAGAACGAGCTGCAAATAGAAAAGCCACAACGGAAGTGCTCCAGACCACTAGGGGCAGTCGAAGTTGAACAGAGAACAAATCATAAAGCATATTATAGTTTTCAGAATGGCACTACTGTAGTTATTTGTGTATTTTAACTTGTTTATTTTAAGAATATTTTACACTACATCGGAACTGTCACAATATATTTTAATAGTGTGCGGAGGAGAATCAATGCATGGGTGCCAGGTTGGGTGAATGGTTAAAGAGATTGCCTTGAATGTGGGAGACCCTGGTTCAATTCCCAGTCTTGGAAGTTTTCTGTTAATACTTTTTTTTTTTAAGCCTTTTGTTTTGGATAGATCGAACCAAGCAACAACAAAGAATAAACATGTAGATGTATTTATCGGGGGCGGCCGTGGTGTAGTGGTAATGGCAGTCGTCTCCCGATCGGAAAGTTGGCGGTTCGACTCCCGGGACCCGCACCATGTGTCGTTGTGTCCTTGGGCAAGACACTTAACCCTGAGTTGCTCCCGGTAGGACTGGAAAGCACCTTGCATGGTAGTCTGCCGCCACCGGTTTATGAATGTGTGTAGCATTCAATATATGTGTAGCACTTTGAGATTTTCAGTAATGAAAAGTGCGTTATAAATTGAATTAATTATTATTATTATTATTATTATTTATCTATTTCACCCGATCTATCCAAAACAAAAGGCTTAAAAAAAAAAGAAATTATCACCACAAAATTTCAGAGTCTGGGATTTGAACCAGAGTCTCCTGCATTCAAGGAAATCTCTTTAACCATTGACCCAACTTGGCATCCACATATCGATCCTCCTCCGCACACTATTAAAACAGATACAACGTGACAGTTCCGATGTAGTGTAAAATATTTTTTTTTTCATTCATTCATTCAACCTTTATTTACACAGGCTAGCCTCGTTGAGCCACGGGGACTCATTTACAAGAGGGACCTGTTTCACTCACATCCAGGGTCAATTTTAGAGTTACCAATGCCAATCAGCCTAACATGCATGTTTTTGGACTGTGGGAGTTAAAATACACAAATAACTAGTGCCATTCCGAAAAGTATAATATGCTTTATGATTTGTTCTTTGTTCGACTGCCCCTAGTGGTCTGGAGCACTTCCGTTGTGGCTTTTCTATTTGCAGCTCGTTCTGTATTTGCAGTCGTCCCCTTTTGGGAGCGCGACTTATCTTTTGCAGTGCGCCTCATCTGTTGGAGCGCTGTTTTCATTTTGATGCGTGTTTCAACTTTTGGAGCGCTGTTTTCATTTTGATGCGTGTTTCAACTTTTGGAACGCTGTTGTTTTCATTTTGATGCGTGTTTCAACTTTTGGAACGCTGTTTCAACTTTTGGAACGCTGTTGTTTTCATTTTGATGCGTGTTTCAACTTTTGGAACGCTGTTGTTTTCATTTTGATGTGTGTTTCAACTTTTGGAACGCTGTTTTCTTTTTGCAGCGTGCTGTTCTGTTTTTGCTGCGCGTTTGCACCCCTCGGCCACCGTACATTTTATAGTTGCTGGAGCAATAAATGTACAAAACAATACCCACACACGCACATACACTACAAGCGAGAAGCTAACGGTACCAAAAATCCCCATTTTTTTAATCAATTCCACTTAATTTCCAGTCTGTTGAAGAGAACACTCCAGTCAACATTTCAACTGAACATTTGTGTATTTACTGAAGTCAGACATATCCAACTCCACATCAGGAACAACTCTTTCTGTTAAAGCTGTACAACTGAATCTGTGCGTTGAAGCCATGACATTGTACTAACAACTGTGTGAGGGGCAGTGGATTATCTACACACATTTTCTCTGCCATGAGTGGAGATTCCCATAAACTGTTAACTTACTTAAGGGCAGCCTATGAACAAACTAGAACAAAAATAAATGGNCGCCACGTCACAACAAGTCATCTCAGGGCACTGAATAGAAACATTCAAATATAAAAATAATATGTTAAGAAAACATTAATAAAAATAATAATTTAACATTATTTATCTGAGGAGCAGACTGCTTTGAGTTTAACTCCATTACAGAACTCTCATCTTGAGCAAGCATGAAGGCGACGGTGGAAAGGAAAAACTCTCTCATGACGAAGAAACCTTTAGCAGAACCAGGTCAGGACAAGCGGCCATCTGCTTTGACTGGCTGGGTTTGGTATGAGCAGATACACAATGGCAGGTCAAGATTCACATTAAGATAGAAATAGTAGAACATGAAAACTATTCAATTTTAACAATTCATTTATTTTGATCGCTGTTATTTTGAAAAATCAGCACCATTGTTTTGATACATGACATATAATGTGATCGCTCATCAAACATTTCCCTTGTATTTTTAATAAATAATCACATTTTTTTAATGACCTACTTAAAGTATAAAACCGATTTGATATTTAGTTGTTATTTATTTATATTTGAGTGTTTTTACTTAAATTACCCGTGACTGAACTTTTAGGGGCATACTTTTTTTTAAGTGTCGAAGCAGAAATTCATTCATTCATTCATTCATTCAACCTTTATTTATACAGGATAGCCTCGTTGAGTCACGAGGACTCATTTACAAGAGGGACCTGTCTCACTCACACCAAACAACCAACCACTCTCACACTCACACCTAGGGTCAATTTAAAGTTACCAATCAGCCTAACAAGCATGTTTTTTATTTTTTTTTATTTTTTTTATGTTTACTTGAAGTTTAAATGTTTACTTGAAGTGACAGCTCTGTGATATTAAGAAGCTCATAAGTGGCGGTTATGTTTAAAATGAGTGTTTATGTAATTGTTTTCTGATTACATATCCAATGTAGGTTGCATTTATTCAAGGAAGTAAAATTTGTTTAAAATGTTGTTATTAACAAGCCTGAGAATTACCGGATCCAAGCAGTTACCAGAACGGACCATGTCAAAATAAGCGATTTCCCAGATCCTGTCCCGACAGGATCCAGTTCAAATTAAGCCCCGCCCACAGGTCTAGGCTTTGTTCTTGTACAAAACTGGTAGAAGCAACATTAGAGGATTTTAATCTACCACTGTTGTTGGATTGGTTTAATAATACTGATTTTGTTTTTTGTGTAGATTAAAACACTTTGAACATGAAATAATCGCGTGGACATCGAGGGCAGTTCCCTTGGATTGGCAGACTGGGGTGGTGGTTCCCCTATTCAAAAAGGGGGACCGTAGGGTGTGTTCCAACTATAGAGGGATCACACTCTTAAGCCTCCCTGGTAAGGTCTATTCAGGGGTTCTGGAGAGGAGGGTCCGTCGGATAGTCGAACCTCGGATTCAGGAGGAGCAGTGTGGTTTTCGTCCTGGTCGTGGAACACTAGACCAGCTCTACACCCTCAACAGGGTCCTGGAGGGTGCGTGGGAGTTTGCCCAACCAGTTTACATGTGCTTTGTAGACTTGGAAAAGGCATTCGACCGCGTCCCTCGAGGGGTTCTGTGGCGGGTACTCCGGGAGTATGGGGTACCAGGCCCTTTGATATGGGCTGTTAGGTCCCTGTACGACCGGTGTCAGAGCTTGGTCCGCATCGCTGGCAGTAAGTCAGGCTCGTTTCCGGTGAGAGTTGGACTCCGCCAAGGTTGCCCTTTGTCACCGATTCTGTTCATAACTTTTATGGACAGAATTTCTAGGCGCAGCCAAGGTGTTGAGAGGATCCGTTTTGGTGGCCTTAGAATCGCTTCTCTGTTTTTTGCAGATGATGTGGTCCTATTGGCTTCATCAGCTCGTGATCTACAGCTTTCACTGGAGCGGTTTGCAGCTGAATGCGATGCGGCCGGGATGAGGATCAGTTCCTCCAAATCCGAGGCCATGGTCTTGAGCCGGAAAAGGGTAGCGTGCCCTCTCCGGGTCGGGGAGGAGGTCCTGCCCCAAGTGGAGGAGTTTAAGTATCTCGGGATCTTGTTCACGAATGAGGGAAAACTGGAGCGTGAGATCGATAGGCGGATAGGTGCAGCGTCCGCAGTGAAGCGGGCGCTGTACCGGTCTGTCGTGGTGAAGAGAGAGCTGAGTCAAAAGGCAAAGCTCTCAATTTACCGATCGATCTACGTTCCCACCCTCATCTATGGTCATGAGCTTTGGGTTATGACCGAAAGAACAAGATCTCGGATACAAGCGGCTGAAATGAGTTTTCTCCGCAGGGTGGCTGGACTCTCCCTTAGAGATAGGGTGAGAAGCTCAGTCATCCGGGAGGGACTCGGAGTAGAGCCGCTGCTTCTCCACATCGAGAGGAGCCAGTTGAGGTGGCTCGGGCATCTGGTTAGGATGCCTCCTGGACGCCTCCCTGGTGAGGTGTTCCGGGCATGTCCCACCGGGAGGAGACCCAGAGGAAGACCCAGGATACGCTGGAGGGACTATGTTTCTCGGCTGGCCTGGGAACGCCTTGGGATTCCCCCAGAGGAGCTGCTCCAAGTGGCTGGGGAGAGGGAAGTCTGGGCCTCCCTACTTAGGCTGCTACCCCCGCGACCCGACCCCGGATAAGCGGAAGAAAATGGATGGATGGATGGATGAACAATCTGTTGCTCATTTTTGTAATGATTTCAGTAAACCCAGATTGGTACGAGACCCAGAACGAGACAAGACTCCACAATATAGAAAATTAAACAGTGTTTATTTTGTGCAGGTGACTATGTGGTCCTCTGGAGCTCCTGAGAAACAAACAGGATGTCAGATGGATTGGAATAAGAGTGGTCCTTTGATTATTCGTGATGTTTTTCCTCTTACAGGTTGGATGGTTTGAGTGGAGCTTGAGAGTGAATCCAGAGGATGGTGAACCAGTTTCACAGATGGATGGCTTGGAGGATTGGGCACGAGGACCAGGAAATGAACCCAAGGCGAGCCAGAACAGGAAGGGATCCAAGAACACAGGAGAACTGGAGGCACAGAGAACAAGGTTAGAAACTCTTCTCGAGGAAACAAACAGGCTGAGAGCATAAATACCATAAATAGCTCAATGCCCCAGCGAAGAGTAGAACTTGACTGCAGCCTTATATAGTTGAAGGTCTCATCAGGGAGATGACCGGCAGCTGTGGTAATTGGCGGCCATCTTGGGTAGGAGCTGCAGCCAGTAGAACTCTTACAGTACCCCCCCCCCCTCAAGAGTCGCCCCTCGGCGACCTGAGGCGCTTCTCAGGATGGGCCCTGAAGAACGAGGAGATCAAGCTCGGATCCAGGATGAATGACCGAGGAATCCAAGACCTCTCCTCCGGACCGTAGCCCTCCCAGTCCACCAGGTACTGGAAGCCACGACCCCTGCGTCGCACGTCAAGGATGGACCGAACAGTAAAAGCAGGATGGTTGTTGATGATCCGGGCAGGAGGAGGAAGGTTGTCAGGGGGACACAAAGGACTCACGGAAACAGGCTTGATCTGCGAGACGTGGAAGGTGGGATGGATCCTCATGGAGCTGGGGAGTCGAAGTCTGACTGCGGATGGGTTAACGAGCTTGACGATGGGAAAGGGGCCAATAAAACGAGGAGCCAGTTTCCGAGGAACGTCCTTCAAATGAATGTCTCTAGTGGATAACCAAACCTCCTGACCCACCTGATAGAGCGGCGCAGACGAGCGGCGGCGATCAGCAAAACGTTTATTCTGGGCCGCCGTGCGTAGAAGAGCAGATCTGGCCTGGCGCCAAACACGTCGACATCGCCGGAAGTGGTGGAGGACAGACCCCTCGGCTTGGAGTCAGCATCTCGTTTGGGTGGAATATGCCCACAACACCCACAAGTCCTCGGCTACAGGTATGTCACCTTTTGAGGCGTCTCTCGGCTATATGCACCTCCTTTGTTTCCCAGCCAGGAGTCCAGCATTTCGGTCCCGTCTGTCCTTCCACGGTGTGTGATCTGCTCTTCTCATCTCCTCTCATCTGTTTTTCTGCACGTGGGTTCAAACATTAAACAGCAGATCATGACAATTTTGGTGTTACCTATTATTTAGTTAAAATCACCAATAATAATGATTACTTTTTAAGTCTTTCAAAGAGTAGGGTTCAAACTGCCTCCAATTATTACAAAAGAATACTGACATAATGGGTGGGGAACAATTCAGTTACTACATAATTATGGCTGTTTATTTGTATTTTACACTATTAGAATGTGTCAATTTGGATTGATTTTTTGAGCAAACAGATTTTAAGTGGATTCAGATTTTCTCGCATTTGGTGATGAAGTGTGTTTATGCTGAGTCAAATAAAGGAATAGTTCTGTGACTGAAGGAGCACTTTTACACAGAAAAGATATGCTGCATGAGATGTTTTTGTGTTATTTTCACAAGTTTAAAAGATTTCAAGTTTGAACAGCAATTCATGACCAAATAATGAAGGACAAAGACTTGCTGTCTGTGGTTTTCATATTAAAGAGGATAAATAATGTGTGCTCTATTAAGCTACACATGAAAAAAAAAATACAAAATAGCACCATACTATGTTAATTATTTACATTTACTCTTTTACTGCAAAATTAATTGAACTTGGAGATTTTCTGAGTAATTTGTTAAAGGGATCCATGATTAGTTGAACATGTTAGCCTAAATATGTTGTACTTTTAACTTAAAAACTGCTGTTTGTGATATGTAAAAGCTCATAATTACTCCAAAAACGTTATATCTTTTGTTATATTTTTCACCCATGGAGGTTGCCAATTTTTCCCCTGTGCAATGCATGCTGGGTTGATGATGCATTTAGGTCCCTTCTGTACTGGAATCTACAGAGTAAACACAGGAAGGCTAACATTACTAAGGGTGCAGAAAAAAAATCATTAAATAATCTTGATTCCTAGTCCTGGCGATTCTGAATCAATTCTCAAGGCCCATAAATTGATTTAAAAATGCATTAAAGTTTTTTTTTCTCTGCTCCTACTCCTGATCGTACTTTATATCACATTACAGTACAAGTCCGCTTGGCCACCGTAGAATTTGGCTTTGTAGGTACAGCAAGCTAGTTAGTCAGCTCCTTTATCTGAATGGAGGCTGCTAGCATGGAGCGGAGGACAGCGCAATTCAACACGCTCCTTCGTCGTTTAAAGTCGGTGTAAAGTAATTTCGGATCTTACAATGTTCCAGGGGTAGACAGGGTTGTTTGCAAGAAATTTAAATTAGAATTGTGGTATAGTATTTTGGAAATACAACAACATGTGCGGAAGGTAGATGAAAAGAGAAGCAGCAGAACAACAAACTTCCAGCTAATTCCTTAAGCAGTGCTGTGAAGATTTCACACTCCATTGCCTGCTAAATCACAAAGATTTATGACCAGACAGCTCAGTGGAAGGTGAGGGGTTGAGGTTTATTTTTAATATGCTATACGTTATTCCTTCACCTAGCTTTGAGCAATAAAGCAGCACCACAACTTCACCATGAAAGAATACAGTAAGAGAATTTCTGATTAATGCTACCAGCTGTAGCTCAAAGGTAACTGTTTTTTTCTCATTATATGAAAACTTCTATAGACAAGTTATACAAAAAAAAAAAACTTAATGTGTAATTTGTCTTTTTAACTTGTTGAAGAGAGGCCAGATGAGACACATGACCTGGAGCCAGTTCTATATGATACAGTTTGGATGATTTATAAATTACATACAGTTCAGAAAAGTTTTTGTGCAGACTTGCACACGTTTTGAAATTTAGTCAAAGATTTACCAAATATGAATCAATATGGTTAAGACTGTCAAGTCTGTATATTTCATATTGTTAAGTTTTGAAAATATAGCAAATGTTAGTGCAATATGGTAAAAAAAAAAAAAACTGGACGGAGCTATCACTACAGGACCTATCACTAGGACCTAGCATATGTCATTTACCAAGAATGCACTGCTGCGTAAAAACATGGCAACGTCTGTGTGACAATATTTTATTTAAATTTATAAAAATTAAACAGCCTGCAATGTTTTTACTGTATTGTTTTTACAGCTAAAATTAATATTTCCAAAAGACCAAAAAACATGCTTGTTAGGCTGATTGGTGACTCTAAATTGACCCTAGGTGTGAGTGTGTGGATGGTTGTTTGGTGTGAGTGAGACAGGTCCCTCTTGTAAATGAGTCCCCGTGACTCAACGAGGCTAGCCTGTATAAATAAAGGTTGAATGAATGAATTTCTCAAATAAAGTCTATTGTTACAACAAATTTTTGATCCCTTTAAGATTTTTAAAGGACCTAATCTTTGTTTCTTTGTCATTATCTGCCTTTTTTAATCTAATTATATTTCCATTTTAGATGGTCTGGTGGTACTGAAAATTAATTTGATTAGTGGAAATAATTTAATTCCTTACATGATAATTGTTATATTTTAAGGAATTCTAGGCCTTTATTTAGAAAACTTTTTACAATGTACTTTTGTCAGTTTTACTTTACTGTTATGTAAGTTGCATGGTTATCTGCAAGAAAAAAGCAGCAGTAATAAGGCACCTTCTTCAGGAAGTTTAAAATAATTCTGCTTGTTACTGAGACATTTTTGAGACTGAAACTGCTTCATTTGCAACAATCCACTTTGGTTAGACCAGCTCAAACTAGGTAGCTATTCAGATCAAAATGAAATCCATTTTCTTCAAACTCAGGTTGTTCAAGGACCTATCTACAAAAGGTGAGACAGTAATTGTCTATTATCTTTTGGCAGAACTTCACTGTAAAAGATCAGAAATATTGCAGACTCCTCAAAAGTCCTCATTTGACACAGGTGGGGTTAGTGATAGCAAAATAAATAAATAAATACACCTGCGGAAAGAAAAAAATACAAAACCGAGAAACCACAACAAAAACGGAAAGTTATGCACCATAACTCATGTTCCCTGAAGAAGGGAACGAGGTGCAACATGATTGCTATGGGAATCAGCGCCCCCGCGCGGTTACCTGAAGTAATACACTCACGCCTTAACGGCTACGGCGTCAGCGTCGCGCCAGAGGCCCCACCCTCTGGACATTTAAGCGGCTGACGCCCGTCCATCTTCCTCTAAAATGCACTTCACCGAGCTTTCAGCATTGAAAGGGCCAGATGTGTTGCACCTCGTTCCCTTCTTCAGGGAACATGAGTTATGGTGCATAACTTTCAGTTCCCTTTCAGTCGGTCTCTCGGTGCAACACGATTGCTATGGGAACGTAATCCATTCACGCCCTTGAAATGCTCAGCAAAATGCATGAGAGAACATCTGCCTTAATACGGCCGGCATTTCCCAGCCGCTCTCCACAAGGTATGTAGAGAGCACATCCTGAGAAGAAAAATGCCATATGTAGACACATCGTCCTGATGTTTCCACTGGACACATAAATGAAAACACCAGCTAGAGACAGCATAAGTGTCCTCTGCTAGTGTGATTACTCATTATCCCCCTTTTTCCCTGGAAATCTTGAGAAGCAGGAGGAAAAGAGCAAGGGACCCGTTACGCCACTGGCAATCAGATGGCAATGTGGAGGTAGAAAACCCAGTTCAAGCACAGGGTAACCTTCCAGGTCCCCAGGGGAAAAATTTATGTATAAGGGGCACGCACGAGTCCCTCATCTGCTTCATGAACAGACAACTACTAGGACTGTCAAAGAGGCCCATCCTGATGTTGGAGAACTGTCAGAGGAGAGGGGAACCCTTCCACTGAAGCATCTCCCAAGTAAACATAAACACCAAGGGTGTCCCTTGTGTATGCTGTTATTGTTGGAACAAAGACAATCAGGCCTTAGGCCCTCAGCCATTCCCTTCAGTGGCCAGGCTGAAGGCTGCCACAGCTCCGGACGCGGGTGTAGAAGCTACCCACGTGCCTGAGTCAGCAGGTCTCTGTAAGAAGGCAACTGCCATGGTATCCCTGAACATTGAGAAGTAGAGGTCACATTGTGAGCTGGCTCCGCATGGGGACAAGCCCAACAAGGTTCTTCCAAACCGTGACCAGACCTGATCCACGACTCGTGGGTTCAGTCTTATTCCGATTCCAAAAGAAACCCTCTTGAAAGGGCATTCGCTCCGTGACTCAGTTCACTCGGAACCTGAGTCGCCCTGAGCGACAATAATCCTGGAGCGTACCAAGTGAGCATCCTCTGTGTCAGGCTGAGGAGGGCGTGGGATCTCGTCCCCCCTTCCCAATCACTGAAGGACACCGTGGTTTTGTTATCTGATTACGCCAGGATGTGCTGTCCTGCAATCAGACCTTTACCAAAGAAGTATTTTGCTGACAGGAATATGGCCAACAACTGTAGGAAGTTGATGTACAATCTTGCTTTCTGCTCATTCCAGAGGCCTTGGGC
Organism: Garcialebias charrua; assembly: GCA_038048925.1. Classification (NCBI taxonomy): domain Eukaryota; kingdom Metazoa; phylum Chordata; class Actinopteri; order Cyprinodontiformes; family Rivulidae; genus Garcialebias; species Garcialebias charrua. The sequence continues at coordinate 9,422 of JBBPBX010013291.1, read as the reverse complement.
ATTCTGATTTCTGCAGACTGCCTCCTCATCCTGTTTCCGATGTGTCCGTCGTGATGATCACACGGGATGACACCTTACCTTACGGGACCCCTTCCGTGAACACAGACAGGTCCCCCCAAGGTTCCGGGGCCCTCAGGCACTTTGAAATGATTCTAAATTTTTCTGCTCACCCAGACGGGGGCAGGTTGCTTTTGTTGGTTTAGCCATATATGTAGGGCCCGCATCTTCAGCAATGCGTGTGGCACGCAGGGTATGGCTTCCGCCAAGAGGCCTAAAAAGGCGTTGGCGCGCTTACAGGGGAATCCGTTAATTCAGTTTAAACTTTTGCCAGGCAACAGCGAATCGAGGAAGCACGTTCCTCTGAGAGCCATGCCTTGTTGTTGTTGTTGTGTAGACCTGCACTCCCAGAAATACGGTAATCCGTGATGGGATCAGGTCACTCCTTTGTGGGTTTATGAAAAAATCCGAGAGACTCCAGGTGAGAGATCACCCTGCAGGAGTGTGACTGGGCCTGCTTCCGGCCAAAAACCAGGAAGTTATCCAGGTAGCAGTGGCGGCTGGTGATATTTTTTTATGGGGGGGCGCCATAAAAATTTTTTAAGCATGTGTAGAAGTATGCTTAATTATGTTTGTATACTGTAAAGTAAGTTTGTTCATGTTTTTTATTTGTATATATCAGGTGTATCCATTTGTATAAAACTATCATTAATAAAACATGGTTCATCTTCACCTTGTTTGAGGCATCAGTGTGAAAAGAGAATGGGAGTGTTCTGCTTCCACTTTTCAATTGTTAGACAACTTCTATCATATTCTGTTATTATTTTAGTAATACAAGTTCATAACATAAATAGAATTGTGAGGGTCCAGACTTAAATAAGGACAAAGGTGTTCAAAAATCCACCAAATAATTCAATTTAACAGTTCCAAAAATAAACTAACAAATAATTAAATTTCAATGAAAAATAAATCAAAAGATAATAACAAATTTGGCCCAACTTAAACAGGTCAACTGAAGTCTAACAAGGAGGAATGATTCCAGATTAGATTTTAAATAACTGATTTATGGGGAAGAAAAATGATCTATTTTACTGTGATCCACCTGATGAGCTCCACCTATACTTAAGGCTGCAGTCAAGTACTCTTCGCTGGAGCATTGATGCCTACTCATGGTATTTATGCTTCTAGCCAGTTTGTGAGTACAGTACTTTGAGAGACACTTACCTTGTTTTTTGTTGTGTTTCCAGTCCTCGTTTCCATCTTGGTCCTGGGACCAGTTCTCTGCTCATCGTGTCTTGCCCTCCAACCACTTGCCTGCCTCATTTTGCCCTCTGGGATTCATCTCAAGGAACTAAGGATTTCTCTGTAAAATAACAAACAAAACTAGATCAATCATCTTGAAAGAGCCTTCTGGTCAAGCCTTTCTGACAGTTTGTTTCATCTTCTAGGAAATCCAGAAGATCCCTGTACATGTGTACAGTATATAGACTTGCACTGTAAATAATAAACACTGTTACTTTTGCACCTCTTTGTCTTGTGTCGTTCTGGGTCTCATTACCAACTGGGTAAACCTTTGAAATCATAACACTATGACCACTTTATTGTTCTTTTTACATATTTTGTGCTAATTTCAGCTTACTTTTTTGTTGCTAGTTTTATATCTTTCAAAATATGAAACTTTCCCTTAAACATTATTCTCTTAAATCTGTTTTCTTTTTTATCTTGTTGAGATTTTAGCTACTGTTCTGCTACTTTTCTGCTACTTTTAACTAGCATTTTGATACTTTCAGCAAAAAAATGCTACTTTAGCTAGTGTTTTGCTACTCATCAATATTTTCCTCTTTTTGCTGAAGCTTAGCAGTTTAAGCATCTGTCTTTTAGCTACTATATGTCATGTGTTTGCCCCTCACAGCCAGCCATGTTCATGTTTGTTGTTAAAGAAAGTGAAGTGACCTAAAATCCGATATCAGTCTCCTTAAGTTGGTCACCCACCAGACTGGTCTAAGGGTCTTTTCTTCCACTTTATGATAAAGAGGCTCTGGGTCCTGCAAGGACAATAACCTTCACATCAACGTGAAGAAGACAAAGGAGATGATTGTGGACTTCAGAAGGAACAAACAAACCCCACACCCCACTGAACATAGGAGGATCTGCGGTGGAAGTGGTCTCCAGCTACAAGTACTTAGGTGTACGGTACACATGAACGATAACCTCAGCTGGAGCAACAACACCACCAGCCTGATCACGAAAGTTCATCAGAGACTCTACTTCCTCAGACGGCTGAGATGAGCTGGTCTGAGAAGTTCAGACCTCACCTCCTTCTACAGGTGTGCAGTGGAGAGAGCAAATAAATAGAATCAATCTACTGTATTTTTTTAGTACCAGAGTTCTCTTAAATATTCCTAATATTAAAGGTCCTGAGTTGACTCCTAATGCATCTTAGCATATATAACATTTCACCATATAAATGTACCTTAAATGTTTCAATGTTAATAAGCTAGTAACTTGCAAGAGACTTTGTTTTCATTCTCCAGATCAATACAGTGTTAAAAATAGTAAAACACCACAAGTGAAAATACTCACTTTTGGGATATGGGAAGTCACCTGCTGCATGATAAGGTTAAGCTGGACATCTTGGATCTTCTTCTGTACACCACCTGTCTGTTACACAGGTGGTAGATTGGATGCCGGTGTGTAGAGATGAAGGTGTTGTGTGGATTTTTTTCTGTAAAGAAAGTACAGAAGGCACATTAATTATGTATTTTTTTTTAGCATTTTCCACATTGCTTGAAGTGCTTTGTGTACACATATGTAATCACATTTTAACTTTCTTAATACAACATAAATAATAATATCCAGGTTATTTCAATTGCATTCCATCCACAGTGATCTTTATAATATTAAAATTAAATTCAAATAATTATATAATCACTGTTTCATAACATGAAAAATTCAAACTATTTAATGCTTAAATCTTTCTGCTACTTGATTTATTTAAGTTTAGAGTGTCTTTGAAACAACAGCACAACTTATAATGAAACTAAAGTTTAACTAAACTAAACTAAAACTAAAGTTTATTTATTCATTCAGATTTATTCATCAGAAAATTTGCAACTGCTGCTAAACGAAACGAGACAAAAGTTAACTAACACAGACAGACACTCTGAGGAGTAAACAGTTCATGATGAGCTGAAGATGGACAGACAGGAGTCGTCTTCACACATTCGGGTTTATAACTAGCAAGTAGCAACTTTTATAATGTTGCAGTACACCACAACCATGAGCACAGCTACTAGCTACTGTGACTGACTGCAACAACCACCCACACACACCACCACGTCCCGAACACAGATGAGAACAGCTCAAACTTTGCTCATGTGTGCTCAGCGATTTATTAAACTCACTAATTATTACTTGCTTACCTGTGTAGAAAGGCACCATTAATAATTACAGCTGTTTCAACGTCGCTAGTTGGCCGTGTGATCAGCTCTGACTGTAAACAGAGATGGTCCCCCGCTCCCCCTCCTTCCTCGGCTCGAACCGGAAGTGCTGGCGATCCGTGGCGATAAGAGACGAGTCCAGGCTCGAGGGCGACGGAAAATGCGACCTGTACAGTCCAAAAGTTTTGGACAGATGGGACATAAACTACGGCCGCTAGCGGCCGCTAGTTATAATTAGATTCAATGGAAAAGCATGGGAAAAGCCCCCAGGCGGCGCCGAGCGGGGAAACCGGAAGTACGTCACTCACAATCAGAAAACGTTTTTTGAAACAAACAATCATTACTCATAAAATATTTATCCTACACAACTAAAAACATATATGCATGCATTTCGAAATATTTTTATTTTATTATTTCACTTTTATAAAAAAATAAAATAAAATCTTCAAATGGTGAAGAAGAAGAGCTGCAGTTCCAAGGAGGGGCGGCTCCCCTAGCGCCCTCTAGTGGCGGCCGCCTCTGCCAGGTAGTTCATAATCCTGACTCCTTGATTCCTAAGAGGGGTCAGGGCTGCATCCAGACATTTAGTAAATGTACGAGGAGCAGTCTTGAAACCGAAGGGTAAGACTTTGTATTTGTAATAATATAGGACTTAGGAGTCGACGAGGGACAAGCCCCCAGAAACCATCTTGGCTACAGCAAACTGGTTGGTCCACTTAAGTTGTTTACTTGGTGGGGTAGCTTCAGTTTGCTTTGGACTGCTCTGACTGACGAAGCCCTCTGGAGTGAGGGTGAAACGTTTCTACTAAAAAGAAATTGTCCAGATGAACTGATTGAGAATGAGCGGATTTGATACCTGGACTATTGAGAATGAACTTTCTGGTCTTGAACCACTTTGGACATGTCTGCCTGCCTGGGAGGAGTCGACGAGGGACAAGCCCCCAGAAACCATCTTGGCTACAGCAAACTGGTTGGTCCACTTAAGTTGTTTACTTGGTGGGGTAGCTTCAGTTTGCTTTGGACTGCTCTGACTGACGAAGCCCTCTGGAGTGAGGGTGAAACGTTTCTACTAAAAAGAAATTGTCCAGATGAACTGATTGAGAATGAGCGGATTTGATACCTGGACTATTGAGAATGAACTTTCTGGTCTTGAACCACTTTGGACATGTCTGCCTGCCTGGGAGGAGTCGACGAGGGACAAGCCCCCAGAAACCATCTTGGCTACAGCAAACTGGTTGGTCCACTTAAGTTGTTTACTTGGTGGGGTAGCTTCAGTTTGCTTTGGACTGCTCTGACTGACGAAGCCCTCTGGAGTGAGGGTGAAACGTTTCTACTAAAAAGAAATTGTCCAGATGAACTGATTGAGAATGAGCGGATTTGATACCTGGACTATTGAGAATGAACTTTCTGATAGGACTTATTGGTCAGTTTACTGATTTACCTATATTTTAGAGAAGTTGGAGCAGACTTGATCTGACCCAAATTCATTCGCGAGTTCACCCTTTTTACGGTATTAAATTGCTTTGACTGTGACTAGACAAAATGTAATTTCACGAGAGACTTCAATTTATGTTGATCCACACAAAGATAGACCTTTTATTGAAATAATCATAAAAGTACATTAAACATTTGTATCGATATTAGCTCTGATTTTCTAACTACTTTGACAAGAATTCAAATTAAAAACAAACAGACAGATAGTGTTTAACTTACTGTTGGCACATTTACTTGACAGATTAATGGCTTAAGAAAAATAAGAATAATGAGGAGTTTAAGGAGGAAGATTAAAGATTGAAAGGAAATGGTTGAATCTTATCTTGAGATGTTTAACCAGAGTGGTTCATCCTCTGGTCGGTTTCAGCTGGACGTCCGTACCGTGATGAAACGACGTTTACCTTTGTGAAGATTTTCTTATCTCGACTCCAGTAAATTAGTCAAGCCAGATGCGCATGCCCTGCTACGTTTTACAGGCGACAAATCTCATCTTGCCACGGTCTCGTGAGGTCTGCTTCGGCCTCCCAGAGTGATGTTATCAGTTCCGGTTTGGTTTTCAAGATAACTTCCAGAAAGAGTTCACAGCTTGGAGCTGTGATACTCAGATGGCTCACAGCTGACGTGCTGTTTGAACCTCGCTGAAGACGCGGTCCTTTGACTGATGGCCGGACGTACATCAGCTTGGAGAAAGACGTCTATGCATCTTCCCTTCTCCCAGAGAACTCACAGTTGTTGAGTTAGTGGTTCCCCTTTGCACTCAAGAAAGTACAGGAAATGTCCCTTTAAGAAGGGGGTGTGACTTAGTCACATACTTCCTGCTGATTGGTTGTCTTACCACTAGAGAGGGTGTGACTTTGCAAGTCAGTGAGTTTGAGTGACAGATAGGGTAGACAGTAAATAGAGAAACATGCGTCAGAAGATGCAGGTGCATGTGAACAAGCCATGTAATTTGTTTTGAGAACAGATTCATTGTTTTTAGAAAGGACGGGAGACAGAAAGCAAGTTATGTCTAGAACTTTTCCTTCGTTCCAAAAACACTTCAAACAAATACGAACGGATTGTTCAGTCAACTTTAGACAGTTATTCTGCATAGAGCAGACAGTTTAAAGCAAGATCATTCTGAGGTGTTCTCTTAACTTTGGCATATTTAAAATATACCAGCTTAGTAAATCATCATTAAATGACAAAAATATACTGTTGATCAATTTTGAATTAACACACATTAAAAGAAAGTTATTTCTGATTGATTGGTGTCCATTAATTCAAAATAATTGTAACAAAAGTAGTGTCCACTTGTCTCCTTGAGAGCTCAAGAAAAGTAACACTCAGAGTTTCAGAGAGATGTGAATAGGCCCATATCCCATACGGACATGAGGGTGCTGTATCCCTACATATTTATAAGCTTTCCCTTCGAAGGCAAACCGGAGGAATTTCCTGTGCCTCCTCAAGACGCCCACATGGAAGCACGCGTCTTTCAAATCCACCGTACATGCGTAGTCTCCAGGTCTCACGGAGTGGGGGACCTGCCGCAGTGTCAACTTGAAAAATTCTTGTTTTCTTGCCCAGAGTCCTGAGATCCAGGGCCGGTCTCAGGGATTCATCTCTTTTGGGCACCAAGAAGAACTTGAGCCCGCAACGCATCCATTGTGATGACCCGTTCATTTGTCAAACACAGCCTCCAGGTCTACGCGTGTGCCATGAACCTGGGAGGGATGTCTAGCTGCTGCTTGCTTCATTTGAGTGCAGAAGGGGTGGCCTTCAACCCCTCTCGCATACTCTGGAGCAGGCTGGTCTGCCCAGTAGAAGAGATCACGAGGTCTGACTGTCTCAGGTAAAGCTTGTGTGTCCCACTGCGGTTCATAGTCTGACCTAGTAGGTTGTGTTTCACCAAAGTGGTGAGTCAAGAACCAGGGTAGTCTGTGCTCTGGTACTTTCATTCTTGTATATGCATGAAACAGTGTTTACTTTTCATTACACATACAGTAGACAAGTTATTGTTTAGTGCGCACATACATACCACCAGCTCCTTGTAGCATTTTTTAAGTGAAGTCTGGGCTCAAAAGGTCAGGTTCCCGTACTACGTGAGCAGGCAAACCTGAGGTCCTGTTCCCATTTTGGGACCAGGACACATTCAGTAGTCTGAGATTTTATTGTCGTGTGTATGGATGGCAATTTCTCTTTATTACACAAGGGTCTGAGTGTTCTTGTGTGTTTAGACGTTCCGAACCAGCTAGTCTGTGTTCCTTTAAAACACAGAAACTGGTGGTAAAAATTTGGCATTTCTCTCCTTCTGTGAGTGAGAGCGCCTGTAATGGTGCAGGGGCATCTCCTTTCCTCTTCTTTTGCTGGTGGCCCCTTGCAGCTCCTGTAGCTTTTCTGCCTGGTGGGCCTGCGATACCGAGGCCACTTGTCCTTGTCCATCCCGCCAGGGCCCCTCAGGCCCTGAGATGGTTAACGTCAGAGAGTCATCCATAGCCTCATGGGTGGATAAGCTCTCAGCGTCATCGATGTTTCGTCGTAGGCATAGGAAAACTTCCAGGTAGCGCAGCTGAACAGGTAGCTGAAAATCCTCCTCCTGGACTATGTTGGACAGTGAGTCTCCTTGTTAGCCGGGGCTAAACGTGGAGGTACTTGTGAACCCGCTAGCGGTGCTAAGACGGGCCCTCGAGCAGCGTAGCATTGGTAAAAAACACTTAGTTATGCGATGAATTCTACCGTCAATTCGGCCGGACAGGATAGCGGAAAAGGCAAAATATGAGAAGGTTAGCTAGCAAGCTAGGCCAAGCATTTTCACATACCTCACGATGAAGTCCTTCGTTGTCCGCTCGTAGCCGTGCTAATCTTGTTAGCAACGTTGTTTTCCACCACGTGTTGTCATGGGTGCCCCTGGTTAGCCATGCTAACCGTGGGAGCTAGCCAGATAGCAACGGAGTTATTCCATTTCCACTCTCCTTTCTCCGGGGTCATCCGCGAGAAAAGCTTTGAGTGTCCTTGCGTGTAGCATCCCTGAGCAGAACGGACAGGCCTCGTGAGTGTCCGCAGCTGAAAAAGGGGGGTATCCAGATCCGCTAAAGCAGGTTCGGGAGCCGGAGCTCACGGCCTGCCAGAGTTCCTCGTCCGAGGGAGTCCTTTTGCCGAGCTGCTCGGGGCTGCTGGCCTGTTAGCTTTGTTAGCTTTGCAGGTAGCATGCCTCGCAGTTAGCATTCGCTAACCGAGCAGTAGAAAAGCAGAAGAGAAAAAGGCACGGGAGCTGGGGCTCGCTGGCCTTCTGGTCTTCTTTGACTTTTGGGTTTTCGCATTACCTTCTCGGGAGCCGTGGCTGAGAAGAGTTAAGCCGGTTAGCAGTGCTAACGTTGTCCGGAGACGTCTCCTTCCTCGTGTCGCTTTCGCCGGCTAGCCTGCTAGTTGTTAGCAGGGTAGCGGTGTCGCGCAGTCAGCACCGTCGAGCGAAGCGGTCTGTGGAGAGAGGAGAAGAAAACTTTGGGGTGAAGAAAATGTGCCAGACCAGCTTTCGCCAGCCCAGCAGTCCGTAGTAGAAGATTCTCTGTTTGCTCTGTGTAGGGAGCGAGCTCACCTCTGGTCGAGCGATGAAGATACAGAGAAGATCCGAGAAGAGTGTTTCAGGTTTAGCGAGGTGAAGGGCAAAAAGAGGAAGATGGACGGGCGTCAGCCGCTTAAATGTCAAGAGGGCGGGGCCTCTGACACCGTAGCCGTTAAGGCACGAGTGTATTACTTCAGGTAACCGCGCAGGGGCGCTGATTCCCATAGCAATCGTGTTGCACCAACTGAAAGGGAACAACATATACAGTACAATGATACTTATAACATCATTAGAAAGTACAAATGTACGCTTGGGTGTGTGTCGACTCGGCCTGGTGGCTGCCTGGTGGGGCTTGGGTCCTCTGGTCCTGTTGGGCCTTGGCCTGGGGGGGGGGGCGTTCTCGGGGCCCGGGCCTCTGTGCCCTGGCCTGGATCTGCCTCGGTGCAGCGGGTTCCGGCGGGGGCCTGTGGGCTTGTCGCTATTGGCTCCGGGGGGTTACTGCGTGTGGTCGTTGGTGGGACTCTTCCGGTTCTCCCCTATGGTCCGATCTAGGGGGTGGGTGAGTGGTTCGTCCTGTGTGGGTGGCCCTGGGGGCTCCGCGCTCGGGATCCCTCTTGCGGTCTTGGGCTATGGTCCCCTCTTTGTCTGCCTCGGGTCTTGGGGGTCGGGTCTTGCTGCCTCACAGTCACTGTTAAATGTTCTATTAGAGAAGCCTTATGAACTTATGCATGCTCACAACAACACACAAATAGATTTTGTTGATGCATATGTAGGTATTGTATGTAGATATGTAGATATTTATTTGAATGTATATACTGTACATGTGTGCATATGTATGTATATATGTGTAGGTATGGGTATATATACAGTAGTATAGAAATTTACTGCAAAGCCATGAATATTCTAAGTTCTTTATACATATGTATTTGGTTGCTGTGTTCTGTCATGTT
>JBBPBX010013290.1:36886-47437 GCA_038048925.1 Garcialebias charrua | reverse complement strand
TAAAACCAGAGAAGAAGACCAAATGGTGGAAGCTAAAGAAGGAAGAATGTTGTGAGAAATTCAGAGACGAGCTGTTAAAGGCTCTGGGTGGTAAGAAAGAGCTTCCAAGTGACTGGGCTACTACAGCAACAGTAATTAGAGAGACAGGTAGGAAGGTACTTGGTGTGTCATCTGGACAGAGAATGGATGATAAGGAAACCTGGTGGTGGAATAGTGAAGTGCAGGACGCCATTCAAAGAAAGAGATTAGCCAAGAAGAAATATGACAGTGAGAGGACTGAAGAGAGGAGACAGGAATATAAGGAGATGGGACATAGAGCAAAGAGGGAAGTAGCTAAGGCAAAGCAGAGGGCGTACAATGAGTTGTATGGGAGACTGGACACTAAAGAGGGTGAGAAGGACTTGTACCGATTGGCAAGACAGAGGGATCAGGCTGGAAAGGATGTGCAACAGGTTAGGCTTATTAAAGATGGGAATGGGAATGTTCTAACAAATGAGGAGAGTGTGATGGGTAGATGGAGAGAGAGATTGAGATTTTCATTAATGAAAAGTGCATTATAAATTAAATTCATTATTATTATTATTATTATTATTATTATGGAAGGATTACTTTGAGGAGCTAATGAATTAAGAAAATTAAAGAGAAAGAAGAGTGGAGGTCATAGAAACTGTGGACCAGGAAGTGGGAAAGATTAGTGAGGTTGAAGTCCGGAAAGCTCTGAAAAGAATGAAGAAGGGGAAGGCAGTAGGACCTGATGACATACCAGTGGAGGTTTGGAAATGTCTTGGAGAGATGGCAGTGAGGTTTTTGACTCAAATATTTAATGGAATATTTGAGGGTGAGAAAATGCCTGAAGAATGGAGAAGAAGTGTGCTGGTTCCCATTTTTAAGAACAAGGGTGATGTACAGAGTTGTAGCAACTACAGGGGAATTAAGTTGATGAGTCACACGATGAAGATCTGGGAGAGAATTGTGGAAGGAAGGCTTAGACAAGAGGTGACTATCTGTGAGCAGCAGTATGGTTTCATGCCAAGAAAGAGCACCACAGATGCCATCTTTGCTTTGAGGATGTTGATAGAGAAGTACAGAGAGGGTCAGAAAGAACTCCATTGTGTGTTTGTGGATTTAGAAAAAGCATATGACAGGGTGCCAAGAGAGGAGGTGTGGTATTGCATGAGGAAATCTGGAGTGGCAGAAAAGTATGTTAGACTGGTACAGGACATGTATGAGGACAGCAGGACAGTGGTGAGATGTGCTGTAGGAGTGACAGATAGCTTCAAGGTGGAGGTGGGATTGCATCAAGGATCGGCTCTGAGCCCCTTCTTGTTTGCTCTGGTGATGGACCGACTAACAGATGAGGTCAGGCAGGAATCCCCATGGACTATGATGTTTGCAGATGACATTGTGATCTGTGGTGAGAACAGGGTGTAAAGGATTTTAGGGGGGGTCAGTATTAAGCTGACCTCTTTATCCTTAATTAATTACTTATTCAGATTGAATAGTAATTTCACGGATTCTTTTCTTTTTCAGTTTACCCAATATTTCTGTGATCTTTATGATGGATAAATAAATAAAGCCATTAAGTGACAGAGACGTTAACTTAGTTTGGTATGTCAAAGACACTACCATTTATTTAAAATAAATCAACTAAATTAACACCATTACACTTGATTGACATGATTTCACTTTCTTGCAATTTAACACGTCAGCACATTTAAATTGTAACACAACAGACTTCAATACAGGATGTTAACATATTAGTCTGAGGCTCTATGACTTAAATATAGTTTCCAGATAGATTGAGAGGGATAAGGGAATAGGAGGAAAGATGGAGAGATGGTTTAAAGGAAATTGTCTTGAGCATGTTACCAGAAGTGACACTTCCCATCCGACTTCTGCTAAAATCCAGGTACGTTTGTAAACAGCTCTTTACCTTCGACGACGAGTCTGATAAAGAGATGACACCAGCCTTTCAGATGCACAGAGTCCTTCAGGCCCAGCACGTCCGAGCTGGTTCTCGTTTACGTTTTCAACGTCTCCTGGTTTCGCGTTGGTCATCAGAAAATGCGTCAGCTCCTGGCCTCTGACTTCAAGATAAACTTATTCCAGGAAGGAATAAACAAAGTTTTGAGCTTACGCTCGTTCTAAGTGGACTATAACAGCATGTTATTAGTCCTTAACTGGATGACGTGTCCTTAGCGTGTGACTAAACGTCCATCCAGCTCTTTGGGAAAAGTTCACATCTCTTGAAGTTCCCAGCAGACTCTGACTATTCCAGCTTAGCTTAGAACTTTAAGAAAGAACTCTGAGATGAGAGAGACTTGTCTCTTTTCCATTGGTTCAAAAGAAAAACAGTCGAGCAGTTCACTTGTTATCACGATTCAAGGTGAAATTCAGCAGAGGGAGATTGTTTAGGAAAAGACAGAGAATGCTGGAGTCATTCTCATGCAAACAACGGATTAACTGTCTTCTTATTTCTAAACAAAACGGTCGGGCCTCTCTGACCCGAGCCCTCAACTTTCACACAATTTGTGAATACATCGTTAGTGCAGAAGTGACACAGTAATGCTTCACATTTAAAGAAAGAAATAACACAGCATATAACATATGTGATCATGATATATTGTAAACTACAACATTGCTCATGAATAAAAACAGGTGATGCTCTGATTATATTTGTTATTAGCACAAAATCAAAGATAGAAATAGTCTCTTTTTGAGTGAATCTGTCCTTTGATTTAAACTAATAAAATAAATTGTGTTAAATGTCTCGTTTTACTGAGAGGTCAGTAAAGGTCATCTCTGGAACAGTTCAGAAATACACAGGTGTATCAGAGCGGGCACGGTCATGCCCACTACAAGGGAACAGGTGGAAGAGAACTTGGAGAGGTGGAGGTATTCACTTGAAAGAAGAGGAATGAAAGTCAGCCATAGTAAGAGATAGTACATGTGTGTGAATGAGAGGGAGGTCAGTGGAACAGTGAGGCTACAAGGAGCAGAGGTCACAAAGGTGCAGGACTTCAAGTACTTGGGGTCCACTGTCCAGGAAAATGGGGAATGTGGTAAAGAGGTGAAGAAGAGAGTCCAGGCAGGATGGAGTGGATGGAGAAAAGTTTCAGGAGTGATTTGTGACAAAAAGGTGTCAGCAAAGGTCAAAGGAAAAGTTTACAAGACAGTGGTGAGACCAGCTATGTTGTATGGTCTGGAGACAGTGGCATTGACAAAAAGACAGGAGAAAGAACTGGAAGTAGCAGAAATGAAGATGCTGAGGTTCTCCTTAGGAGTGACAAGGATGGATAAGATCAGGAATGAGATCATCAGAGGTACAGCACATGTTGAACAACTGGGAGATAAAGTTAGGGAGGCCAGACTGAGATGGTTTGGACATGTCCAGAGGAGGGACAGTGGTTTGGACATGTCCAGAGGAGGGACAGTGGGTATATTGGTAGAAGGATGTTAGAAATGCAGCTGCCAGGAAAAAGACACAGAGGAAGGCCAAAGAGGAGATATATGGATGCAGTTAGAGAGGACATGAAGGTAGTTGGAGTGAGGACAGAGGATGCAGAGGACAGAGTGAGGTGGAGGAGGATGACTCGCTGTGGCGACCCCTGAAAAGGGAAAAGCCGAAAGAAGAAGAAGAAGAAGAGGAATAAGAAGCTTCAGTTAGCTTCTGTTTATAACGTTATAAATAGCTCAGAAACCACACGGTGATTATTTCTGAAACTTACAGAATGTAATCACTGTATGGACATTTACAAGTGAGTAGCTTTATTAGATGTTTGAGATAAAAATTAAAATAAACAATCTTTTATTAGCGTTAGCTTTGGTTAGCTTCTGTTTATAACGTTATAAATAGCTCAGAAACGACTCGGTGGATAATTTTTCTGCTTACAGAGTGTTATTATATGGGGTTTAATGTACTACCGGTAACTGTTGGCCTGGATGAAACATTTGAGATAAAATTCGATTTTTTTATCCGTGTTTTGAGAGACTGACTCTTCTCTGTTAGCATTCGTTTTATTTCTGTTTACATTATAAATATCTCCGAAACCACTTGGTGGATATTTTTTCTGCTTACAGAGTTATATGGGGTTTAACTGTTGGCCTAGATGAAACATTTGAGATAAAATTCAAATTTTTATACGTGTTTTGAGAGATGGACTCTTCTCTGTTAGCATTCGTTTTATTCCTGTTAATGTTATAAATAGCTCCGAAACCACTCGGTGGATATTTTTTCTGCTTACAGAGTGTAATTATATGGGGTTTAATGTACTACCGGTAACTGTTGGCCTGGATGAAACATTTGAGATAAAATTTGATTTTTTATTTGTGTTTTGAGAGACGGACTCTTCTCTGTTAGCATTTGTTTTATTTCCGTGTATATTTGAGCAAATAGCTAATAAACCACTCGGCTAATAAACCACTAACCCTTGTGCTATAATGTCAGCTATAATTTTTAGCAAACAAATAATTGTTTTTACTGTGTTAATCTTCTTAAAAGCCTTGCTGTGCGCTCCTGTGGCAGACATTTGCAGCAGAGCTAAACACTCGGTCCACATTTCCGGGTAGTCTCAGCGGTGGCGCGGCACGTCAGCGGTGGATGACGCATTACGTCGGCGGTGACGTAGGTGCAACCTATACACCGGTGCATCCTATTTCTGGATTTTTCCAATTTATTGATAATAATTGGACAATGCGACCTATACACCGGTGCGACATATACACCGGAAAAATACGGTAGTTCTGAATTTTGGTTTTACAAATATCTCTGTCCCCTTAAGGTTATAACAACTTTGTCTTTTAACTAAATGCATTTGGATATTTAAAGGTAATGCGTTATTCTGAGCCCTATATAACTGATAAAACATTATCTACCAAATCATGGAACTTCAATAACTTCAGATGATAAAATAATGTGCTTGATGGATGACAGTAATGCTTTCTAGTGATTATTCTTACAGCTCTTTTCTGTAATACAAAAATAAGCGTTGTAATTGTTTTACACGCTTTCCCCCAAATATCAATAAAATTGATTAAGTGTGGAACAATGATTGTGTTATACAACAAATACAGAGCTTTATCATTTAATAAGTCTCTGACTTTGTACAGCACTACAATAGATTTAGCTATTTTTATTCTTACAGAATTTATGTGTTGTTTCCATGTCAGTTTGTCATCAATATTAACACCCAAAAACTTCACCTCATTCACTCTACAAATCTCAACACACTCAATTTTGAACGGAACATCAACAGTTTTCTTTTTATTACTGAATATCATGTAATACGTTTTTTCTAGATTTAGTGATATGAGATTAAACCAAGTTTGTATTTTGACAAATTCTGTCTTTATCAATTCCAACATATCTTCTATATCTTCACCTAAACAAAAAAATGTGGTATCTTCAGCAAAAAGTACAAGGAGTCCTGACACATTTACCAAGTCATTCACATATAAAATAAATAGCTTTGGTCCAAGTACAAAGCCTTGAGGAACTCCACATGTGATATTACAGAGGTAAGATCTTACATCATTTATCTGTACAAACTGTTTCCTATCTTTCAAATAGCTACATACCAGTAATGCTGGTCCTCTAATACCATATTTGTTCAATTTTTCAAGGAGAAAGGTGGGAGACATTTATCAGAACCTGTTTAGCCTTATTTGGTTTTGTTTCCTGTTGATGCATTTTCAGACAACTGCTGAGACAAATTTTTAAAAAGCAACACACACACGTTATGTGAATGCACACAAGCACACACACAGAATGAAAAGACCTGGATGTTTTTTCTAATTGAAGGCAAATGTATTCAGTGATATTGTTGCAGCACTTCATCATTACAGGATGCGGTTTGCATTAAAATGTCATTTTGCTGTTGTGTTAATTGTTTGCTGCGGGCTAATTAAAGCGTGTCTGTCAAAAACGATGATCACTGCACTGTGCAGATGGAGACAATGGTGACAGACCCTGAGAGAGGGAAGACTCCGGGAACAAAAGGGGGGCTGACAGTGTGGGAGAGACAAGAAAAGAGGACTAGTAGAGCATGGACACTGACAAAAAATATCACAATCAAAATTGAACCTTTTACGTACCAGAAAATGGTTAAATAAAGGAAGATTAGGATTAAAAGTAACAATTATTTAATTAAGTTTAAAGCTTTTTACACCTTTACAGCTCCCACAAATACAAAAGCAAAATTTTGTCTGTTCTTGAACACTCAGGTGTGTTTTAACACAATGCCAAGCAGATAAAACATCACTAATCAAATCAGAAGCAAACAGTCAATTTTTGATAAATTGAAACCACAATAAGACTCATTGTTACTGAAATAAAAAAATATATTTTTGAACAAATGAAACATGTTCTTCAGCGAAAGCGGTTAAACAATAATAATAATAATAATAATAATACCTTATTTATAAAGCCCTTTAAATCAACCACAGCTGCAACAAAGTGTTGTACACAAAAAAAATCAAAAAAATTTAAACACATAAAAAAATTCTGTTTATGTTTATTAAATGTGTTCATTCTTTTACAAAAAACAATACAAAACAATCCCATAAATGATAACGTACAAATTTAGCAGATAAAAATAAAACAGTTGTTAAAACATGAAGGTCAATAAAAACAGTGCATAACATATTCAGTCTGCGCTAAAAGCCAGTGAGTAAAAATGTTTTTTAGAAGAGTTTTAAAACTGGACAGTGAAGGAGCTCGTCTGATGGGAAGAGGGAGATCGTTAAGCTCTGCCCCCTCTGAGCCTCCATTTAGACCTCGGCACCTTCAGGAGCAGCTGATCAGCTGATCTGAGGCACAGAGCAGGAGAGTATGGGTGAAGCAGCTCAGAGAGGTAGGATGGGGCAAGACAATTTAAACTTTTAAAAACAAATAGGAGAATTTTAAAATGTTCTGGACCAACTGGAGACGTCTGAGCGAGGACTGGCTGACACCAAGGTAAAGAGCGTTACAGTAATCCAGCCAATAAACACTACAAGTAAAAAGTGGAAGAACGTCACAAAACTTTTTCTAGGGTTCGGCCGAATCAGTTTTTCTCAAGCTTTGATGTGGTGCCATCATGTGACTCTAGCTCTTTCTTATTCAGGTCTGGTTGTGGCAAGAGCTAGCAGATAGGAGGAGCGCCATGTTCTTGTATTTGTTGTATTTTCAACCCCAAAACAATACACCAGCACGTATTGTCTGTTTAATCATAAAAAATTAAAGGTTGTAAAAGATTGTACTTCTTGAGGAAGCTGAAGTCCTTCGATGTTGGCAGCAAGACGCTGCATATCTTCTATAAGTCTGTTGTCTCAAAAGCTTAGATTTCTCAACTACGGACCCAAATGCCAAATGAGTTGAAAAGGAGGTGCCGTGGACGAATTTCCGTCAACCTGGCGGCGGTGCTCGAGTACCTGACTTCCAAGATCCTGGAGCTGATTGGAAACTCAGCTCGTGACAACAGGAGGACCAGCATCATCCCCCGGCACCTTCAGCTGTCATGGCAACGAGGAGCTCGGCAGACTGCTGGGAGGCGTGGTCATTGCTCAGGGAGGAATTCTGCCTGGCATTCAGGCAGTCCTGCTGCACAGTAGGACCGAGAGGCCTGCCAGATGTGACAGCAAGCTGGATCCGAGTTGACGGATCGGTATCTGTGGCCAGTTTCTTCAGATTTTCTGCAGGAGATGCTTCCTTTCCACAGCTATCAGCATCTATAAAAACTCTTGAATGAAACCAGGATGATGAACTACGACAAGACTTAATTTCCCTTTGGGATTAATAAAGTATTTTTGAATTGAATAGTAGAGAGCACTATCTATTCTTCTATAATTTGCTGGGGTAGCAGCACTAGAGCAAGTGACCTAAAAAAAGATCAACAAGCTCATAAAGAAGGCTGACTCAGTTCTGGGAACTCCTCTAGAACCTTTGGAGATTACTGTACAAAGAAGGATTCTTCATAAAAAGAACACTATAGACAACCCTCAGCATCCTCTTCATCAGACTTTCATACAACAATAGTGTTTTCAGTCAGAGGCTTCTTCAGATCTACTGCAAGACTAACCGCTACAAGAGATCCTTCCTGCCCACAGCCATCAGCATCTAGAACAACTCTTTAATGAAACCAGGATGATGAGTTACAACAACGTTTAATTTCCCTCTGGGATTAATAAAGTATTTTTTTATTGAATATACAGGTAGTCCTCGGGTTACAACGGTCTCAAGTTATGACGTTTCGTGGTTACGGTGCATCTCCCATTAAAAAAACAACAACTTATTTTGAAATTTTATTTTGAAAAGCCAAGTAACGCAGTTTCCGGTTTTACGTATTAAACGTAGCGGTGGAGGAATGCTGTACTCTCTAAAAAAGCTAAGTCTGGTCCTCTGGACATTCAAAAAACAAAACAAAACTGTACTGTGAATGTGGTATTGCGTCGTAAACGAATAGAGAATTCGGAAGATGGACCGAGCTGGACAGCGGTTTTACATCGTAAACGAATGGAGAATACGGCCGATAGACGGAGGAAGTAGGCCAGAACTCTTTTTTCCCTTCATTATGGCTCCCAAATGTATGTGTTTTTTGATAATTATGTAGGGTACTGTGTTAGGATAGGCTAAGTGCTTGGTAATACAGTACTGTACATGTATATGGTGTAGTATGTACGTATATTTCGACTTACGTCGAAAACCGGTTTACGACGCTGAGTAGGAACGGATCTACGTCGTAAGTCGAGGACTACCTGTATGTATATACAATATAACTATTAAATATACAGGTGTACATCTGTGTCACACTCTAAAGCCTGTGGGCGAAAATCATTCTTTTAAATTGCAGTTGTGGACCGCACACAATCACTCCAAGGGCCGCAAATGTACCGCGAGCCGCACTTTGGACACCAGTGGTTTTCAAACTGGGGTCCCTGGACCTCCAGGGGTTTGCGAGCCAGTGCTTGGGGGTCCCCTATTTTTTGTTTGTACAAGCACACACATGTTTAACAACCTATTAAAATACAACAAAATGCAGGAAATCACATCTACTTTATTCCAATTTTTCCAGGGGAGGACACCCAGACACCCCCTCCCCCCGTGCCCCCCATCAGCCCGCTTGCTATTTGTGTTCCTTCATCGATTGGTTTACAAATGAAGTCCTGTCACTTGGTATGACTACTGCTGTGATGATTCTGCTCAGTTTTCTGTAATAATTTGAAGAAGTAGCGATGCATTTATTATGTTCATTAAGTGAATAGGTAAAGTTTTAAAATGGTTTATGATACGGTTAGTTTTCCCAAAACTGTAATTTTTGGAAGTTGAAATTAAAAATGTTAATTGTGTCAAATGAAAAACACTCCATGTATAAAAGTAGCAAAATTGTATTATTGTTAGACAAATATTTCCATTGCATTAAAGAGACAAATTGAATAATTTATTTTAAATAAACATGAGGGTTATGAGGGGGTCCCTGAAACTTTGTTTCTCCTGTAAAGGTCCATGAACCCCTGGTCTACACAATATGGAATAATATACAGTAGTTTAAAATAAAATAAAATAAACTTAAATATAGGACAGTTTTGAAATTTAACGTGCAACAAAAAACTAGTTTTTATTCATGCAAAAAACACAGATCATCAAAGAGTCAGTGAACCTTCCGAACATAAACCCCATCCCTGAGTGCACATCTGCCAATCACAGCACATCATATTAACAAGATCTGAATTATTATCTGTGACTTTAATTATCTTGTTTCTGCAGCTTTTCTCCTGCCATCCCCAAGAGCACAACTTATCCTCATAATCTGCTTAACATGCACACAAACAGACTCGAGGTTTCTCGTTCAAATGATCTGAATGAGCCTTTTTAGCCACCATGAGGCTGACATTTAGGCTTTAGGGTGAGATGTCTCAGCAAATAGTGAAAGGTTTTCAATCAAATGTGGTTTCTAGGACTGTGAGAAATAAAATCTTCATGAATTGACCTTTTACACGCCACCATCAAGCCAGAAACGGGTTTTTACTAAATATTTATATATTACCATGTTTTTCGGACTATAGGCACACCAGATTATAAGGTGCAATATCAACAAACTGGTCTGTTTTCATACATAGTGCACATTAAGTGAAACAAAACAGTCAGATAAGTCAAGTTTTATTCAACTCATTCACAATAACTCTCAACATTGTTCAATTGTAACACATAAAATACAAAAGATACACATTTTTTGCGCCGTGTACCACATAAAATCAGTTTGAGGTCAGTAAGCACAACCAGAATTAATACATAAGGCTCACTGTTGATTTTTGAAAAGATTAAAGGATTTTAAGTGCGCCTTATAGTCCAAAAAATACGGTAACTGATTAAACTTTGAAGGAGCTCTAATTAGTAAACATTTTTACAATAAACTGTGTGCGTAACTATGAATTTTAACAAATGTGTTTTAAAGCAAACTGTTGCAGTTATAATGACTCAATGAGCTGCTTACAGCTAATATATCACCAATGTGTAAACTGCAGACTGGTCAAAGTAGAATTTCTGGGAGGCTGGTAAATTCTAATATAAATATA
>JBBPBX010013290.1:0-23800 GCA_038048925.1 Garcialebias charrua | reverse complement strand
CACAAATGTCTGCAACTGGTACACCCTTGAACAGTGACCACGAAGTGGCCAAGCCTCGAGTAGAGTGAGCGTGCACTCCAGAGGGCACCTGTTGACCTTTGCTACTGTACGCCCTTTTTATGGCCTCAGTCACCCAGTGTGAGAGGCGCTGCTTTGAGAGGGCCTTTCCGGTAGCAGGTGCTGCAAAGCACACAAACAGTTGATTTGTTTTTACTCCATTCGGCTGTTCTCTGCATGTAAGTGCCCAAAGCTCGCACAGGGCAAAGAGCCTTCAGCCTTTCCTGTTCCTGGGTGAGGACAGGAGCAAGTGGAAAAGAGGAGAGATCAAAGTCCAGACTTCTAGGGTTTAAAGTCAAGACCTTGGGGATATATGCGGGATTAGGCCTTAAAGTGACCTTTGACCCATCAGGGACGAATCTGGTACACATTGGATGTACAGACAAGGCATGGAGATCACCCACGCGTTTCGCCGAGCAAAGGGCTATGAGTAGAGCAGTCTTATAAGATAATAAGTCGATCTTAATCTCACTCAGTGGCTCAAATGGGGGATCACAGAGAGCCCACAAAACCAGACTAAGATCCCAACCAGGGGTCAGGACCCTGCTAGGGGGTCTCAATCTTAGCACGCCCTTCATAAATCTTATTATGATTGGATACGCGCCAGGCATTCTGTTTCCCCAGCCTTCGTGACAGGTTGAAATTGCTGATAGGAACACCTTAATTGTTGAGAAAGAACGACCTTTTTCCAGTAAGTCCTGAAGAAAAGTCAAGAGCTGAGCCAGGTCACATGAATAAGAAATAATATTTCTTTCTGTGCACCAAGCTTCAAAAATACGACATATTTGTGCGTAGAGACTGTGTTGATACAGCTCAGGCATGTTGAATTGTTTTTACCACATTTTCTGGCAGGCCTGATGCCACCAGTTTGTTCCTTTCTGCTATCAAGCTGAAATTTTTCATAGCTCCCAGTCTAAGCGGCGAGACTGCTCCTTCTGGTGATGTGGTGTGTCCCTGAAGAGGAGCAGTTGGTGGAACCAGTTCTCCTCCAAGGGCCCTGGATTCTGTGATCCCCTGAGGGTCAACAATGTTAGGGAGGGCCTTTTTGCAAATGTGCCGCCATACTACTCTGATCAAGAGTGTTCGAGGGCAGAGGCAATCTGTTGTCATTATTAGACAAAAGTGGAACAGAATGTCTGTTTTTCCTCTTTTTGTTTGGGGTCATGGGACTGAGGAGCTGCGAGTTTTGTAAACGAGCAGATCTCCTGACCCCAGTCCGTTTCCTGGATGGGTCTGGTTTACTGGTCTCCAGCCTTAACAGAACGTTGGAGCCAGACAAACTGCCCGGGGTCTGTTTCACCCGGTGGGGGGATATCGTTTAAGAGCAGAGCTGAATCAGCACAGTGAGTATGGTCACGTGCTACAGGATCACTGTTTGAACATTGCTTGTTGCCCATCAAAGATAAGGGGACAGCTGTAGCATGAGAACATGGGGATGGTCCTTTGTGCTTGGCAGACTTTAAATTGGTTGGTGACAGAGAGCTCAGTTCCCTTCGATTAAAAGGAAGAGGAATCTGATTCAGCCCTAGTTTGTTTATACACACAGCCGTTTGATCACAATCGCCTTTGTGAACGTGTGAAGCTTGTGGTCGCCTATGGGCTTCTGCCGTAGCCCCGCGACCCTTACTGGGAGCCGTTGAATGGGTATCCAGGAAAGTGGCTCCTCAGATTCTGTCTGCGCACATCCCTAGGGCGCAGACATGTCACGTGTTTGCTTGGTTTGTGTATTGTCTGGTTCACAACGGAGCGGGGGCTGGATTATGTGACCCCCCTCACTTGTCTCCGTGAGGTGTGTGGGGCCTACTTGCAGACACCTCTGTGCCTGTCCGCTACACGCGGAACAGAGGCACCCTGCTGGGGCTTATCAATTAGGCTAACACCCCATGAGCCGTGAGGGAGGGGGGAAATGGCCCCCTCCCTTTATGTTGGCTGGCAGGCCAGAGGGACCCTTTCTGCTGAAGTTATAGTGTTTTTATTTTTTATTTTTTAAAGAGTCAATAAAACAGAGAGGGACTGTTTTTTTAGCTTTATTCGTGCTTAAGTGTAACGACATGTTTGATTTTATGTCACTCACAGCAGGAAAAACATGATTTGTGCATGTAACAGAGTTACCAGCTTTTTGTACCGTGCTACAAATAAAGTCTGGACATGAAAGGATCATTCCCCGTACCACGTGGGCGGGTGATCGTGTAAAATCAAGACGTGGACCTGGTTCATCAGGCACGCTTTTGTCTGGTGTCCTGGTTCGCCGAGGAGGCCCTGTGTCTGACCGCCTGGCGAGGGACAAACCTGTTTTTGCTCCAAGCATGTTCGGTTCGAGGTGGGCCCGGCGGTTGATTCTGCCGGTGCTCGTCCTCGTACGCCGGTCGCTTTTGCGGTGGGGCCCGTGTTGCTGAGCGGTGTCGAGGCTGCGCAGGTCTGCCCCCAGCAGACTCCCTGGGAGGGGCGAAGCTTCTCCTGGGAATGCCCACCCGGAGAGCTTCAGCCTGTTTGCGCCTCTGGTCCAGCTTGGTCTGAATTCGATCCAGAGCTTTCCCAAACAATCCCGCCGGTTCTATCGAGTGGTGGAGAAAAGGCACCTTTTGTCCCTCGGGGAGATCAGTTAAAGTCATCCACAGATGGCATATCGCGATGACCACTTCGGCCATGCCTCTGCCTTGAGCAACAGCAACTGTCCCCATCATGCGGAGCACAAAGTCTGTTGCCCTGCGGGCTTCATCCAGCAAGTTAGCGGCAGCTTGCTTGTCTCTTGTTACCTGGAGCTTTTGCAGTTTTTCAGCCAGGTAAGCCTGCATCAACGCAAACGCGTTGATGGCGTGCACCGCGAGTCCCTGAGCTCTGTAGCATTTTTCGAGCAGAGAAGCTGAAGCTCGACAGGCTTTGCTGGGGAGAGTTGGTTTTGTCCTGGATTACTTGTGAGCCAGGTGAGACGCCAGTGTGTCCTCAATTTGAGGCACATTGGCTATTCCCACCTCATCCATCCCGTCCACGTCGAGAAACTGCGAGAGTGGTAACAGCATGGGAGCTCGGGGCTGAGCCCAGGTGCGAGTCAGCTCTGTGAGGAAGTCCGGGAACACGGGCATCCTTTGCCTCGTGGCGGCCTGCTGCTTTGAGTAAAAATAGTTTCCTGCCAGCCTCGTGACCTGTTGACGAGGCGGAGGTTCTGGCCATGGGATCTGCAACGCGTCCGTTGCGCTGTGACACAGGTCAAACAGAGCAGGGATGGAAAAGTCAGTTTCCGGGAGCACAGGTACCAGGGTGTGGGAGAGATCTTCTCCCTGTTCCTCGTATTTGACGTCTGCGTCCTCCACGGAAAATAAGCCAGAGGCTGAAATCGAAAGCTCGTCCTCGTTAATCATGCCTCTAAGTGTCTAATTTGATTGTTAAGTCCACCATGAGAGCCAGAACGTCAGGGCTATCACCCCATTCAACTCGTGTGCTGTCATCCAGAGCCATGTTCTTGAGCTCCGGCGTGGGAGTGAGGGGCTTGGTGGTGTCCGGGTCCGCTGGCGTTGCCGCGGCGCCCATGGCCTTGGTGACAAAATGCGCCCGGTGCCTCCTCACCGCCTCCAGCATCTGGCTGCAGTGTGGGCAAGAGTCAGGCGCATCCAGCGCCATTTTTGCGTGTAACATCCCCAAGCAGACGGGACAGGCCTCATGGGTGTCCGTCGCTGCGAGGGAGAAACCGCATCCGCTAGGACAGGCGCGCGAGGTTGGGCTCGTCGTCCTGCTGGTTTTCCTTGGAAGTCTTGTCTTTCGCTTTCCTTTCTCCGGAGGCATGTCCGAGATAAGGCGAGCGAGTCCTTCCAGAATCTTTTTCCTTTTATTTTGAGACGTCTCCTCCGTCGTGTCGCTTTCGCCGGCTAGCCCGCTATGAATTAGCAGGGGTAGCGGTGTGACGCAGTTAGCGCCGTCGAGCGAAGCAGTCTGCGGAGAGAGGAGAAGAAAAAACTTCGGGGTTAAGATAAAATGTGCCGGACTAGCTTTCGCTAGCCCAGCAGTACGCAGGAATAATTCTCCGTACGCTCTGTGTAGGGAGCAAGCTCACCTCTAGTTGAGCGATGAAGCAACAGAGAAGTCCCGCGAAGAGAGGTAGTTCAGGTTTAAGCGAGGTGAAGGGCAATAAGAGAAAGATGGATGGGCATCAGCGGCTTAAATACCCAGAGGGCGGGGCCTCTGGCGCAACACTGACACCCTTGCCATAAAGGCGTGAATGTATTCCTTCAGGTAATCGCGTGGGGGCGCAATTCCCCTAGCATATGTTACACCGA
Source organism: Garcialebias charrua (assembly GCA_038048925.1). Lineage (NCBI taxonomy): Eukaryota > Metazoa > Chordata > Actinopteri > Cyprinodontiformes > Rivulidae > Garcialebias > Garcialebias charrua. The sequence continues at coordinate 19,472 of JBBPBX010013290.1, read as the reverse complement.
GAGACATGACTGAAAGGGAACTTAATCTACGTTCACGTTACAGGTCTTAAAGTTATTGTGACATGATGTTGGAAATTTGCATATTTGTCAGAACATATATATCTTATATCATTCAGCTCTGTTCGTTTTTTCAAAATAAATTATAAATATATTAAAATTTCATTCCAAGTTATGGTAATTTTTTCTCTGGGACACGCCCCTAAAGATCTGCGCATTTCCGCAAAACGTCATCAGTGACGTGACAACGGGCAGAAGGCAGAGCCTTGCCCGTTTGTCTGGTGTTTTTTAACTGCTTGCCATACACATTCATTTCCTGAAGGATCGCCTCTTTTATTTGTGTAACTTGAAAAATGCCGTCACGTTGTAGCGCATTTGGGTGTTCTAATATCAGCAGTGAACAAGTGAGCCTTCACAAATTTCCAAAAGATGAGAAACTTCGACAAGAATGGACCAGACAAGGACCGGTGGGTTCCTACTAAAGAGTCGTATGTCTGCAGCGACCATTTTACTGCCGATTGTTTTCAGGAAAGACCTGGTATAAAAGAATCTTTAGGATTACCAGTAAGATGCAGAAGACTTTTAAAACCGGATGCTATTCCTACTATTTTTAAAAGAAAATCTACAGAAGAAAGTCCCACAGCTACCACGTCAAAACAACGCAGGGAAGCTACCATCGGAAGACTGTCCAGGAGATGAGTAAGTCTTTATGTAAACATAATCGGAGGTGTGTAGTGTTTTAGATTATAAACTATATATTTTACGTGAGTTCATGTTGTTTTACTTTATACACTGTGAGTGTATAAAGCCAATTATCACGGCAGATTCTTTATGTTCGCTGCTAACAAGCTAGCCGAATCAGTAGCACACACACTTTTCTAATAATGTATTTTTAAATTATGTCTGCGCGATCAAGTAACATCAGTAAGTTTTTTTATTCAGGGAGGGTTTATTAATGAGAGTTTTGGATGATTTACTGTCTTAAAATGATAGATCTCAGACGCGACCGGGACTAAGCCGAGATAGCTGCTAACAAACATTAGCCGAGATACAGGAGCAAACACTTTGCTATTTTATTATTTTTTAAATTATGTCTGCGCGATCAGGTAACATCTGTAATTTCTTTTTATTCGGGGAGGGTTTATTAATGAGAGTTTTGGATGATTTACTGTCTTAAAATGATAGATCTCAGACGCGACCGGGACTAAGCCGAGATAGCTGCTAACAAACATTAGCCGAGATACAGGAGCAAACACTTCTATTTAATTTTTTTTATTATGTCTGCATGATCAGGTAACATCTGTAATTTCTTTTTATTCGGGGAGGGTTTATTAATGAGAGTTTTGGATGATTTACTGTCTTAAAATGATAGATCTCAGACGCGACCGGGACTAAGCCGAGATAGCTGCTAACAAACATTAGCCGAGATACAGGAGCAAACACGTTGCTATTTATGTATTTTTAAATTATGTCTGCGCGATCAGGTAACATCTGTAATTTCTTTTTATTCGGGGAGGGTTTATTAATGAGAGTTTTGGATGATTTACTGTCTTAAAATGATAGATCTCAAACGCGATCGGGCCTCTGTTAGCGTTAGCCCAAGAACAAAGAACCACAGGAGAAGCTAACCCCACATAGCTACTGTGTAAAAAATAAACCGTGTCTAAATCACTTTTCCATTGATCGAGTGTCCAATAACTGTATTTGATGAATAATAACCCTTCAATTGCTTTAATACATTCAAGTACTAACAATAAGTTGTTTTTGTTTGTTGTTAAAAAAATAGCCAAAATAACATGAGTTGCGCACACACTTTTCTAATAATGTATTTTTTAAATTATGTCTGCGCGATCAAGTAACATCAGGAAGTTTATTTATTCAGGGAGGGTTTATTAATGAGAGTTTTGGAGGATTTACTGTTTTAAAATGATATATCTCAAACGCAATCGGACATGCTCCGCCATTATTATTTAAATGCGCGTTGGAGCGTGCCTTCACGTTGTCACGTCACATAACGTTTTGCGGAAATGCACTGATTTTTAGGGGCGTGTCCCAGAGAAAAAACTAACAACTTGGAATGAAATTTTAATATATTTATAATTTATTTTGCAAAAACGAACAGAGCTGAATGATATAAGATATACAGGTGACCCCCTACCTATGACTCCATCGACCTACGAACAACGGGACCTACGAACGTATCATATTTAATAAAAATATGACATTACTGTATTTAAAAAAAATTTTTTTTATTTTTTTTGTGTGTTTAAATGTTCTTAATTTCATGTGTACAGCACTTTGTTGCAGCTGTGGTTGTTTTAAAGGCTTTATAAATAATAATTATGATAAAAATGATCATTTCTGATCATTTTTGTCATGATTGCGCAATAAATGTGCAACTTCCGGTCATAACAGGAAGAAGGTCTCCAGTTTTCACGGTCACAAGTTAAGGCAGAACACCGGAGGCCATTAGGTCAGTCACGGCTGCTTTGAAAGTCTCCAGTTTACAGGGTCACTAGTTACAGCAGAACACCGGACGCCATCTTAGGTCAGTTTCGGCTGCAGGGAGCCGGCCTTTGAAGACTGGTGACCAGGATGGCTTCATATGGATTAATTACTAGCTGGAAACGTCTCTGTGAGCTCTGTGGACGTCTCAGGCTGGAGCAGCAGCTGCAGATTGATCGCCGCACCGCCGCTCCAACACCAGCTCATGGCCTGGCTAGCAGAAGCTAACACAGGCCCTCGAGCAGCCGTGGTTCGCTCGCCGGCCGCGCGCTGCTCGGCCCGACAACAATCAACGCATGGCAACCTAAGATGTCGGCTTTGACCATCTCAAAGTAAGAAATTATATTTTTATTTATTCTGTAAATGTGAATAGCAATGTTTAACATTACAGTACACTACTGTACATGCTTAAATGTGTGCGCGGCGCTCAGTTAGCGGTATTTCCGCGAGCTACGAACGGAATAAGGACCTACGAACTGGACGCTATTTTCACCCCCTAGCTACGGCAGAATCGAGCTGCGAACAGTTCTTATGTCCCAAACTCGTACGTAAGTAGGGGGTTTGCTGTATATGTTCTGACAAATATGCAAATTTCCAACATCATGTCACAATGCCTTTAATGCTCAAATCCATTCTTTTATATTTGGGGTAGTTTACATTTTTATCCAACTACAACATCAGTCAAATTCTAGTGTTATCGACTGACTTCAGATCTACTGTAGTTTAGACCGTCATTATATATATATATATGTAATATATATTCCTTATACAGTATATAATATAGCCGTTTTACACGATTGTTTATTGAAATTAACAATTATTGGGTCTATTAATTTACTGTAAAAATATTACAAATAATTTGGGACACAGATTCTGTCAGGCTTGCTGTTAATAAAATAGTTGCAGTCGTCTGTTGCCCTTTTTGGTCGCCATCTTTTCACCTTCCCGATGCCACAGCTGGAACGACGGGACTCTAGTTTAACATACTTCTATGTTCCACCTCTTCCATTGCATATGAGCAAAACAATCAAATTTGAGTCTAAAACTTTGCCATGAAAGGCAGCGAGCGATATTCACTCTTTAAATCAAGGCTAGACCTTTAAGTATTAAAAAAAATTACAGATGAAATGTCACTTTACAAAAGCATCTGATGTGGCAAAGAAGACAATCAGTTTAACATCAAAGAAGCAAAAACCAAAAGGGAAATCTGACATGCAGTCACTCAGCAGCTCCACAAATTCAATTTATGTAAAAAAATTAATATATATTTTAAATTGCTTGAAGCCTCTTATAAAATCATCCATCCATCCATCCATCCATCTTCTTCCGCTTATCCGGGGTCGGGTCGCGGGGGTAGCAGCCTAAGTAGGGAGGCCCAGACTTCCCTCTCCCCAGCCACTTGGAGCAGCTCCTCCGGGGGAATCCCAAGGCGTTCCCAGGCCAGCCGAGAAACATAGTCCCTCCAGCGCGTCCTGGGTCTTCCTCTGGGTCTCCTCCCGGTGGGACATGCCCGGAACACCTCACCAGGGAGGCGTCCAGGAGGCATCCTAACCAGATGCCCGAGCCACCTCAACTGGCTCCTCTCGATGTGGAGAAGCAGCGGCTCTACTCCGAGTCCCTCCCGGATGACTGAGCTTCTCACCCTATCTCTAAGGGAGAGTCCAGCCACCCTGCGGAGAAAACTCATTTCAGCCGCTTGTATCCGAGATCTTGTTCTTTCGGTCATAACCCAAAGCTCATGACCATAGATGAGGGTGGGAACGTAGATCGATCGGTAAATTGAGAGCTTTGCCTTTTGACTCAGCTCTCTCTTCACCACGACAGACCGGTACAGCGCCCGCTTCACTGCGGACGCTGCACCTATCCGCCTATCGATCTCACGCTCCAGTTTTCCCTCATTCGTGAACAAGATCCCGAGATACTTAAACTCCTCCACTTGGGGCAGGACCTCCTCCCCGACCCGGAGAGGGCATGCTACCCTTTTCCGGCTCAAGACCATGGCCTCGGATTTGGAGGAACTGATCCTCATCCCGGCCGCATCACACTCGGCTGCAAACCGCTCCAGTGAAAGTTGTAAATCACGAACTGATGAAGCCAGTAGGACCACATCATCTGCAAAAAACAGAGAAGCGATTCTAAGGTCACCAAAACGGATCCTCTCAACACCTTGGCTGCGCCTAGAAATTCTGTCCATAAAAGTTATGAACAGAATCGGTGACAAAGGGCAACCTTGGCGGAGTCCAACTCTCACCGGAAACGAGCCTGACTTACTGCCGGCAATGCGGACCAAGCTCTGACACCGGTCGTACAGGGACCTAACAGCCCTTATCAAAGGGCCTGGTACCCCATACTCCCGGAGTACCCCCCACAGAACCCCCCGAGGGACGCGGTCGAATGCCTTCTCCAAGTCCACAAAGCACATGTAAACTGGTTGGGCAAACTCCCACGCACCCTCCAGGACCCTGCTGAGGGTGTAGAGCTGGTCCAGTGTTCCACGACCAGGACGAAAACCACACTGCTCCTCCTGAATCCGAGGTTCGACTATCCGACGGACCCTCCTCTCCAGAACCCCTGAATAGACCTTACCAGGGAGGCTTAAGAGTGTGATCCCCCTATAGTTGGAACACACCCTACGGTCCCCCTTTTTGAATAGGGGAACCACCACCCCAGTCTGCCAATCCAAGGGAACTGCCCCCGATGTCCACGCGATATTGCAGAGTCGCGTAAGCCAACACAACCCTACAACATCCAGAGCCCTAAGGAACTCCGGGCGAATCTCATCCACCCCCGGAGCCTTGCCACCGCGGAGCTTTTTAACCACCTCGGCGACCTCAGCACCAGAGATCGGAGAACCCGACCCAAAGTCCCCAGGCTCCGCTTCCTCAGTGGAAGACGTGCCAGTAGGATTGAGGAGGTCTTCGAAGTATTCCGCCCACCGACTCACAACATCCCGAGTTGAGGTCAGCAGCACGCCACCCCCACCATAAATGGTGTTGGTCGCGTACCTCTTTCCCCCCCTGAGACGCCGGATGGTGGACCAGAATCGCCTCGAAGCCGTACGGAAGTCATTCTCCATGGCCTCTCCGAACTCCTCCCACGCCCGAGTTTTTGCCTCAGCAACCACCCGAGCCGCATGCCGCTTGGACTGCCGGTACCTATCAGCTGCTTCCGGGGTCCCACAAGCCAAAAAGGCCCAATAGGACTCCTTCTTCAGCCTGACAGCATCCCTCACTGCCGGTGTCCACCACCGGGTTCGAGGGTTGCCACCACGACAGGCACCAACAACCTTGCGGCCACAGCTCCGATAAGCTGCCTCGACAATAGAGGCGCGGAACACGGCCCACTCGGACTCCATGTCCCCCGCCTCCCTCGGAACGTGTTCAAAGCTCTCCCGGAGGTGGGAGTTAAAGCTCCGTCTTACGGGAGACTCTGCCAGACGTTCCCAGCAGACCCTCACAATACGTTTGGGTCTGCCAGGTCTGACCGGCATCCTCCCCCACCATCGGAGCCAACTCACCACCAGGTAGTGGTCAGTTGACAGCTCCGCCCCTCTCTTCACCCGAGTGTCCAAGACATGCGGCCGCAGATCAGATGAGACGACAACAAAGTCGATCATCGAACTGCGACCTAGGGTGTCCTGGTGCCAAGAGCACATATGGACACCCTTATGCTTAAACATGGTGTTCGTTATGGACAATCCATGACGAGCACAGAAGTCCAATAACAGAACACCACTCTGGTTCAGATCAGGGGGGCCGTTCCTCCCAACCACACCCCTCCAGGTCTCACTGTCATTGCCCACGTGAGCGTTGAAGTCCCCCAGTAGAACAAGGGAGTCCCCAGGAGGCGCACTCTCCAATACCCCCTCCAAGGACTCCAAAAAGGGTGGGTAGTCTGAGCTGCCGTTTGGTGCATAGGCACAAACAACAGTCAGAGCCCGTCCCCCCACACGTAGGCGAAGGGAGGCTACCCTCTCGTTCACCGGGGTGAACCCCAACGTACAGGCACCAAGATGGGGGGCAACCAGTATGCCCACTCCTGCTCGGCGCCTCTCACCAGGGCAACTCCAGAGTGGAAGAGTGTCCAACCCCTCTCAAGGAAACTGGTTCCAGAGCCAGAGCCATGCGTTGAGGTGAGTCCGACTATTTCTAGTCGGAAACTCTCAACCTCACACACTAGCTCAGGCTCCTTCCCCACCAGAGAGGTGACATTCCATGTCCCAATGGCCAGCTTCTGTAGCCGAGGATCAGACCGCCAGGGTCCCCGCCCTCGGCCACCACCCATCTCACATTGCACCCGACCCCTTTGGTCTTATAAAATCAAATGTATTTAAAAAGTACATTCAGCAACAACTGATGTTGCCAAATTTTTGCATACAGAACAATAAATGGTACAAATCTAGTACTGAGAAAAAATCACAACAATAAAAATGATTACCGTTTTTTTCACTCTATAAGTCGCACATTTCTTGCATAAATTTGCAAGTCCTGCAACTTATACACCAAAGCGACTAATACACGTTTTCCCCATATTTATAACCCAATTTTTGGCTGAGAACTGATGAGTTCACTCATTGTAACATGAAAAATATTGAACACTACCATTTGCAGCCACTAGAGGGCGGTCAAGCATTATGGCATGTCAAGTGTCTAAGTGGCTATTAATGAGACACTTGGCTTGCCATAGGGCCACCATCGTCTCACTCCAGAGCTTCTGGAGCAATCATCAAATCAGCTGCATTTCCCTGCGCCGCCCAGGTGAAATGCAGCTGATTTGACCGTTAAAGTGCATTTATTAAGGACAATTTCAACCGAGACACACATTTACTATAATTTCGAGAAAACAAACATGTTTTTTTAAGTGTTAGTCTTGTTAAAATCTTGTTAAATCCCACCCATGAACGCTCCCGCAGCCACCATTTGGCAGCCAATCAATTTTTGGCACAACACAGGCCCACGTTTCTGGGTGGTCAGCTGTGACACATAACAAACGTGTCGCGTCAGCGGTAACGCATAATAGATGCGACTTATACGGTGAAGCGACTTATTTATACTTTTCACTTTATTAAACATATTTGGACTGATGCGACTTATACGGCAGTGCGGCGATAAGTATTGTAAAAAAAAAAAAACATACCGATCTTGTGAATGTTCGTAACATTTATAAATTTGAAAAGCTGCAATAAGATATAAAATGCAAGCAGCTATAAGAGACACTACATCTTGTTCAAGTACCGATAAGATAAATATGAGATTTTCTATTTTTACCCACTTACAAAAATTACCATATTTTCCGGCCTATAATTCACAGTTTTTTTTTTTTCAAACTAATTTTTATGTCCTGCGACTTATGGGGCAAAGCGACATATTTATGGATTTTTCCCATATTTTTAGACCAATTTTGGGCTGAAATATGACAGTTTCCATTCATTCTGACGGAAAAAAATGGAGCAGTACCACTTTCGGCTGCTAGGGGCAGCAGTACCACTTTCGGCCGCTAGGGTTCACCGACCGTTCCCAGCTCATGTGTCCAAAAAAAGCCTCCTCTGCTCGGACTCACTCTGTCGCAGCCCAGCCTCCTGAACTCTGGAAGTAGGTCTGAACAAGTGTTTGTTAACAAATGTATTTTTCTAAGTTTTTATCTTGTAAATTTTAAAGAAATAAAGCGGTTCCACCCGTGCGCGTGCTCGTGGTGAAACTACTTTTTAAAATCCAGCAGATTTGACCATTACGTGAATTTATTAAGGAAAGGTTAAGCTAAGACACATCTTTGCTATACTTTTCAGCAGACAAATAATTGCTTATGTGTTGGTCTTGTTAAAAATCCTTCCATGCATGCTTCTGTAGCCGCCATTTACAGCAGGGCGGTGACGCGTAACACACGCGACTCATCAGCTATGACGCATAATCGATGCGACGTATACGGAGGTGCGACACGTTTATGGATTTTTCCAAGTTATTGGACATAATTGGACAATGCGTCTTATCGGGCGGTGCGACTTTTCACCCGGAAATTACGGTAAGTGTGGTTTTTTTCCCATTTTAATGGATATCAACTAAAAGGTCCAGAAAACACGTATCGTATAAAAGTTAAAAACTGATTTGCAGACGTTTGAGTTAACATTTGTTCTCATATAACACAGCCAGAATACATTTACGTTGCGTTTATTTGTATTGCACCGATTCACATCAGAAGTCAATTCAGGGAACGTTGTCATGACGTTAGTATCTAATAGAAACACAGATGTAAAAATAAACATAAAGAACATTTAACGTGTGGACACAGCCATGTCCCTGTACCTTCAGCGCTCCTGCAAGAACAATCCGTCCAACCCTCACGTGTAAACAATGAGAGAAAACAGGTTATTAAAAAATAAATCTATGTGTAAACTTCACTCCCTGTCCTACAAGCTGGGTAAAGTCCTCTGATGGTGCCATCCAGCCCCCCCAGTTGGCCCGTGTGCCTGCAGGCTTGATCACACAGGTCAGGACCCTGCCAGCCTCGCTGGGACCAGAGTGTGTGTGCAAAAGTGTGCATGAGCGTGCGTGCGTCCATCTGCTCCAGTTGGATGACAGATCACCCGTGACCCCCACAACCCTCGGGGAATGGATGTGTGTGTCTGTGTGAGTGTATACATGTGTAAATTGCTCTGGTTGCACCCTACAGATGAAGCATGTGTTCCTATGCACCTGCCTATGAGCATGTACAGATTCCTCTAATGAGCCTCCGACCGTCTGGATCTATCTTCATAACTTTTTTTTTTCCTGACACCGTCTTTTGGACCCCCCTCCCCCCCACACCACCAATCACATCCTCTCCTCTTTCTGAGTAAGCTGAGCCAGATGGGGTGCCAGGGTGACCTCTGACCCCCTACTACATTATGACTGATGGGGCAGCCAAAATGTGTCACCCCCTTCTTTGTGCCCTGATGGGCATCTGACACCCCTCAGACCCGTTCATTAGGACCCCGCCACCACACACCTGAGCTCTTTAATAAGGCTGCCAATCAGTGTGACTCCATAGTGTGACGGTTCGGTGAGAGGTTGGAGAAATTAGCAGCGACCGTTAGTCACTCTCAAAGCAGCAGGACGCACGTTGAATTATTCCACACTTCCAATTTATTAAACTTCGTCCATGTAACGCCAGTTCTCCACAGTACTAAACATTATATTGTCATACATGAGCAAATAATATTAGTTTACCGCTCTGCCCCTCATCGTCACTTGTATACTGTATCCTTAACTACGTGGAATAATAATTCTACTTTTTGTACAAGTGTACAACAACGGAAAACAAAGGGAGTAGGCGCCCCCTTGTGGTGATACCTACTCATCTCTGGGACCCAACCAATATACAGTAATGACTGTTACAATAGGTAATATACACCAATAAGTCTTTGTTGGTGCAGATTTATCACCGTGGTAAACTCGGTCATTTGTCATCGGTTCTTTGTATTGATGCTGACAATCAATTTAAAATTAAACAGCAAATGACCTTAAGTTTGAGGTTCAGTTCACCCAGACAACAAAAATATTTACTGTCCTGTTGCACTCCAGGAGGACTAAAAGTGTTTTATCATGATGTATTGTTTAGGATTTTACTGTATTTTAACGTATACTGTGTATAGTTTCCTAATAAATTGTAACAATGTGTTGGATGATACTGTACAATGTTGTATTCAGTTGTGTTGCATCATATCGTTGTACTGGAGCTTCAACCCCCATCATGTGCACCTTCTACAGGGGTGCCATAGAAAGTGTCCTGACCAGCTGCATCACGGTGTGGTTTGGTGCATGCACTGCATCATGCCGCAAGAGCCTCCAGCGCATCGTGAAAGCAGCTGAGAAGATCGTCGGCACCTCCTTGCCCTCACTGCAGGACTTACACAGCAAACGCCTCACTCGGAAAGCCCACTGCATGGCAGGTGATCCCACACACCCACTACACAGCCGCTTTAGACTGCTGCCATCAGGGAGGAGACTGAGGAGTCTCCAGGCTCGAACCAGCAGACTGAGAGACAGCTCTGTTCATCAGGCAGTCAGAATGCTAAACACTCTGCCTGCTCTGCCTCCCCTCCCATTTGAACTGCCTTAACACAAAAAACTTTCTCACACATTACCACTCAACACAAAGTTTTTAACACTGGACTCTGTGTCATCAAACGGGTTATTCACTAAACTCTCGGTCATGTGTACTCATTCAGTTTGCACTACTTCTCATATTTGCACTAATGTTTGTATTACATTACTGCCTATAGTCATACTACTGTTTACATTCACTGTTTACATTTATTAATACGGTTTACATTTACTACTACTGCTTTACATTTATTACTACTGTTTACATTTACACTACTTTTATCTATACTACTGCAGATACATATATAGCATTCTCTGACTAGCCTTATCTAAGGATGCCAAATGTGCCTTATGTGCCTCACTGCATATGCCACTTTGCCTCTATACCAACATCAACTACCTCATACATATACTGTGTACATTAACTTATATGCTGCTGTGCCACTCTTTGCAAATGTCAATGCTAGAACCTTCAGTTTATTTTATAGATATACTTTTTATACTTTTTATACTACTATGTAAAAACTCAGGACAGTATTACACTTTTATTATTTCATTTTATGCTTATGTTCATTGGGTGTTTGGTGTTTCAGGGGTGTTTGGTGTTTCAGTGTTGGTGTAAATTTTCATACTTTTATACTATTATGAAAAACTCAGGACAGTGTTACACTTTTACTATTTTATGCTTATGTTTATTAAATGTTTTAGTGTTTAGTGTTTAGATGGTTACTGTTGCACCGAGGGACTGAGAGAAACGCAATTTCGGTCCTGTGTATGTCCTGTACATATTGCAGTTCTGACAATAAAGTTGACTTTGACTTTGACAGTACACTGTGCTGTATCATATTGTATTGAGTTGTGTTGTACTATATCATAGTGTATTGTATTATGCTATATCCTAATGTGTTTTCTCAAATTGCATTGTGTTGTATCATATGCTATTATGACGTCTGATATTGTATTGAGTTGTGTTGTACTATATCATAGTGTGTTGTATTGTGCTTTATCCTAATGTGTTTTATCATATTGTATTGTGTTGTATCATATGCCATCATGACGTATAGTATCATATTGTATTGAGCTGTGTTGTTTCATATCATTGTGCACTGTGCTGTATCATATTGTATTGAGTTGTATCATAATGTTGATTACTGTACTGTATCATATTGTATTCAGGTGCGTTGAACTATATCATAGTGCATTGTATTATGCTTGATCCTATTGTGTTTATCATATTGTATTGTGTTGTATCATATGCTATCATGACGTATAGTATCATATTGTATTCTTGTGTTGTATAGTGTATTGTTTTGTAGGTTTAATACTGTTATACTGTTTAATACTGTTGTGTTGTGTCTAATTATAACATATGTTATTTGTATTATGTTGTAATACATTGTGTTGTACTGTATCATATTGTATCATGTTTTAAATGTATTGTGTTATTGTAACAAAATAACATTGTGTTTGATGGTATTGTACCATACTGCATTGTATCATAGCATATTGCTCTGTATTGTATTGTGATGTAATGTTTGTGTTGTATGGTATCATAACATATTTTGAATCATATTGAATTGTGTCATTTTGCACTGTATTTCATTGTGATACATTGCACCTAACTGCTGGTGAAGATTCTCAGTCATCCAGGACATGATGAAATCAAAAAAGGCGTTCAATACAGGATCAACTGGACTTTATTTATATAAAGTCCAGTTGATCCTGTATTGAACGCCTTTTTTGATTGCACCTAACTGTGCCGTATTATATTGCATCACATGTACAGTATTCTAACTTTTTTATATCATGTCATTGTCAAATTGTAAGATGAATTGTATTGTAGTGTATTGGTGTATTGTATTCTATCATATTAAGTTAAATAGAATGATGTTGTGTTGTATGATATTGTACCATGATGCATTGCACCATAGTGTATTGTATTATAAAGTATGATAGTAATTAGTGTTATATCATGTTGTATTGTGTTGTATAGTAAGGTATCATGATATGTTGTATTGATATTGTGTTGTATTGTAAGGTATCATGATATGTTGTATTGTGAGGACTTTGAATTGATAATTAACTTTTAGTTGTTTGGAGCTTAATTTAAGCTTCAACCTACTCTTTATTCGATGAACAGAAAACATTTCTATATACTTCTGCTGATTTGAAGAGAATGTTTCCTTTGTAAATATCAATTCCTACAGAAATAACTTTTATAGTAACTGAGAAACTAAACTCGGATGAAAGTGTTAGTCTAGTCACCAGTTTTGTATATTACGTGGAATATTTTAGGCAAGAATTTCAAAACATTGAGCTCTTTTTGTGTAACCCAAACAATGCTTGCATAGCAGCAGCAGGGCGTGAGTTCACCGGTAATTTCCATTTAAAAGTCATTGTTTATTCTTGACATTATGTGTAAAAACTCTAATTATTTTGTGAATGTTGGATCAAGCCTTGCAGCTAAAATACCAAAAGTAGATAATAATGTGAGCCATTCAGTCATAGGTTGTGCAAACAGTATTTTTCTAAATGGAACTGACAAAGAAGAAATAAAGAATGTAGTAAAAAAATTTACAGACAAGAGATCAAAAGACTGGGTGGACATGGATATGATGTTTGTAAAGGACAGAATGAGTCATGTTATTGAGCTGTTTATTTATATATGTAATTTATCATTCTAAACAGGAAAATTCCCAGATAATAAGAAAGTAGCTACGGTTGTTCCTCTTTTTAAAAATGGTGATAAATGTGTGTTCAACAATTATAGACCAATATCCTTGTTACCACAGTTCTCAAAAATTCTAGAAAAACTATTTGTGACCAGATTATACCAATTTATTGCTAAACAAAATATTCTAAATAACAGTCAGTATGGGTTTAGAGCAAAAAAACTCTACATCAATGGCTCTCCTGGAATTAATAGAATAAATAACTACTGCTGTCAATCAAAAACAATATTGTGCTAGTATTTTTGTTGATTTAAAAAAAGCATTTGATACTATTGATCACACCATTCTCCTTGAAAAATTAAATAAATATGGTATTAGAGGACCAGCGTTGCAGTGGGTATGTAGCTATTTGAAAGACAGGAAACAGTTTGTACAAATAAATGATGTAAGATCTAACCTCTGCAATATCACATGTGGAGTTCCTCAAGGCTCTGTACTTGGACCAAAGTTATTTATTTTATATGTGAATGACTTGGTAAATGTGTCAGGACTCCTTAAATGTGTCCTTTTTGCTGATGATACCACATTTTTTTGTTTGGGTAAAGATATAGAACAGATGTTGGAGTTGATGAAGACAGAATTTGTCAAAATACAAACTTGGTTTAAACTTAATAAATTATCATTAAATCTAGATAAAACTATTACATGATATTCAGTAATAAAATGAAAACTGGTGATGTTTCATTTAAAATTGAGGGTGTTGAGATTTGTAGAGTGAGTGAGGTGAAGTTTTTGGCCGTTATCATTGAGATTTTTATTAATGAAAAAGTGCGGTATAAATTGAATTGATTATTATTATTATTATGACAAACTGACATGGAAACAACACATAAATTCTGTAAGAATAAAAATAGCTAAATCTATTGCAGTACTGTAAAAAGTCCGAGACTTATTAAACGATAAAGCTCTGCATTTGTTGTATAACACAATCATTGTTCCACACTTAATATATTGTATTGATGTTTGGGGGAAAGCGTGTAAAACAATTACAAAGCCTATTTTTATTTTACAGAAAAGAGCTGTAAGAATTATCACTAGAATACATTACCGTCATCTATCAAGCACATTATTTTATCAACTGAAGTTATTGAAGTTCCATGATTAGGTAGATTATAATATTTCATCAGTTATGTATAGGGCTCAGAATAACGCATTACCTTTAAATATCCAAATACATTTTGTTAAAAGACAAAGTTTTTATAATCTCAAGTGAACAGAGATATGTGTAAAACCAATATTCAGAACTAGTTTGAAGGGACGGTCTACCTCAATCCAGGGAATTAGATTATGGAATGGCTTGGAGAATGAAGTTAAAAATGCCAAGTCAATGTTTACATTTAAGAAAATTATCTAAACTGAATTGTTAAAAAAATATGTGAAGTAGCTTAATGTGTATTGTATTAGAGCTAGAAATTTAGAAAGAGATTCATTCATGACAAAGTCTTCACTACTCCCATGTAGACATACGCCTCTCTGGAACAATCCTGACATTCAACAAGAAAATAATATGTTAAATTTCCCAGGTTGGAGAATGAAAGGTATTGAATGTCTGGAACACATATTTGAGGGTATAGACTTTATTCCATTTAATAAATTAATAATACAATATGACATTGATAATAAATATTTCCTACAATACCAACAAATTAAGTCAATTGTAAAAAAGAAATTTAAGCTAAATAAAACATTGTTGGAAACACCAACATGTGTGTTAGAGTTTATTAATTTTCAACCACCCAAATTATTATCTAAAATATACAAAAAATTGTCTAGAATCAATGACTCGATAGCACTACCTGTTGAAAAATGGGAGTCAGATTTATCAATTAACTTTGAACAAAAAATTTGGTCTCAAGTATGTTCAAATACGATATAGTTAAAGTCTCTAATTTCATGAAATGCATTCTTTTTGCTGATGACACAACTTTTTTCTGTTCTGGAAATAATATCAATGAATTATTGGATTTATTGATGAATGAGTTTCTAAAGATTCAAAATTGGTTTAGACTTAATAAATTGTCATTAAATTTGGAGAAAACAAACTACATGATATTTAGTAATAAAAAACAATCAAATGATATTCCATTTCTGATCGATAACTCATTGATTCAAAGAGTCAATGAGGTAAAATTCTTGGGTGTAATTATTGATGATAAGCTCTCATGGAAACAACACATCAATTTGGTCAAAACAAAAATATCCAAATCAATTGCAGTATTTTATAAAGTTAGATATCTATTTAATGATAAAGCATTGTATCTATTGTATAATTCAATTGCTGTACCACATTTGATTTATTGTATAAATGTATGGGGCAAAGCTTGTAAAACCAACACCTCCCCTCTTTTTATTTTGCAGAAAAAAATTATAAGAGTTATGACAAGAAAACATTACTGCCACCCATCAAATGAATTGTTTTGTCAAATGAATCTACTGAAATTTTATGATTTAGTAGATTATAACATTTTGCAACTTATGTATAGAGCTCATAATTGTATGTTACCTTCAAACATCCAAATGTACTTTGTCAAAAGAGCTAGTAGCTATAATCTCAAGGGAAAAGACATTTTTGTCAAACAGAAATTCAGAACGAGTTTAAAGGGAAGATCTACTGTGATACAGGGTGTTGGACTGTGGAATAATTTAAAGTCAGAGTTTAAGGAAGCCAAGTCGATTCTTGTCTTTAAGAAACTTGTTAAAGTTGATTTGTTGAACAAATATAAAGGACTGTATTGAGTATATATATAATTTTTGGTTAAACGAGTTGTTTACTTATTTGGTTATTATAGAGCACTTAGTTTGTATTAGATGATAAAAGGAGCAGATTTAACAAGATATTTTCTTCATCTGCTGCCTTTCATTTTATGTTTTTTCTTTCTATTTTTTATGCATATGTTATTTGTTGTATTTCATTCTTATAAAATGAATTTAAAAAAAATACTTTTAAATTGACTAGAATCTCCAATTTACAATTAATACAATATAAGGTTCTCTATAGAGTACATTATACAGGTCAGCGAATGTTTAAGATGGGCTTTACACCATCTAACAAGTGCTCACAGTGCATAAGTAATACACCTGATGATTATATTCACGCGCTCTGGTTCTGTCCACCCGTTCAGAGGTTCTGGGTACAGGTATGTGAAGACTTGTCTAAATGTTTGAAATTTAATATCCCACTCTCTCCATCTGTTTGCTTATTGGGTATCTTTGAAGATGTTATACTAGAAAAAAATACATCCTATATGCTTTTCACTGCCTTATGCATCGCAAAGAAAACCATACTCGTAAATTGGAAAAATAAAAATAATCTTAGCATTAATCAGTATAAAAATCTTCTGTTAGATCATATTAGTCTTGAAACAGCATCTGCCGACACATTGGATCAATCTATTTGGCATTCTTTGATCGGCTCCGTTACGTAGTGAGGGTGGGGGGTCTGGGATGTGGCCTTGTGGGGCATTGGGGCTGGAGGGGGGGAGGTTGGGGTTTGGGGCGCCGGGGGGTTGGGGCTGCTTGGGCGGGGAGGACCTTGTCTTCGACCTGGGGAGGACCGGGGGGGTTCTGGGGGATATCTGCTAGGGGCGGCATGCGGGCTCTCGGGTGGTCGGTGGCGGCGGTCATGGGTCGCCGGTCGGTGACCCGGCTGTGCTGGGGTGGTTTCGGGGCGGGTGCCGGGAGCTTGGGACTCTGGGGGCGTGTCGTCCCCGGGCTTGGGCCTGGTGGGGGTCGGGGGTCTTGAGCTCTGGCGGGCGGGTCGCCGGGCTATGGGCTGGCTGGCGCTCTGGTGCCCGGCTCTGGCCGGGGGCCCTCGGCTCGCTGGTGGGTTGGGGTTCATATGCTGGGGGGTGGGTGTCTGGGGGCGTGACTGGTGGCCAATGGGAGGGGGCGGGCAAACCCAGCCTGGGTGTCTAATGTGTTATGTGTTCTGAAAGTGGTTAATATGAAGGGTGGGTGTAGTATTTCTTCTGGGGTGGGGATTAGGTGGATGTCCTTGATGATAGCCTTGGACTATGCTTGGCCGGTGTGCGGGCCCTGGTTGGGGCCTGTTCTTGGTGCTTCCTGGCTCTGTCGGCGGTTGGGCGGGCGCTCTTGGCCGTGTCGTCCATGTTGGACTTTGTGTCTTCTTGGACGGCGGGCTAACTGCGGTTCGCAGGGGTCGTGGCGGCCCTGGTGGGTGTGGGCTGTTGGTTCTGCTGTTGGCGGCCCTCGGGGCCGTGTCCCTCTCTGGTCTTGGCTCAATGGCCTGGCGGTCGGAGAGGTGTTTCTTTCACCTCGCTCCTTGGGTGGACCTTGGCGAACTGGGGGGGGGTACGCAGGGTCAGCGGGGGAGCTGACTCGCTGTGGGAGCACTATTCCTGCAGACATTTTCTCCCCATCCCTCAACACACACCTCCGCCCTCTTCATCTTAAATTAATACATGTAGGGAATTTGAGTCTCGGGTGTGCTGCAATGGTTTTACATCTCTGTTGTTCAGAGCACCTGGGACTCAATTTTATATACACTTTAGACATTCATTCATAAAACATATTCATAAAAGTCACATACAGGTAGTCCCCGACTTACGAGCGCTCTGACCTACGAGGTTCCGGACTTACGAGCTGGCGAATTTTTGGAAAAAACGCAAAAAATACCGAGTTTTTCTGTGTTTTTTCACCACAGTTCGTTAGCTAAACATGTGGACACACGTTTCCGATCATTTTTATGCACTCGTAAGCAGTTTTTCGATGAAAAACGAGTGTTTGTAGTCGCGCTAGCAAAACCGTTCCAACTTACGAGCGAAATTCCGGACTTACGAGACACGTGGCGGTCGTTCCGAATTACGAGATTTCCATGTTACGAGCAACTCGTTGTAACGGAACTCGCTCGTAAGTCGGGGACTACCTGTATAGGGAATGGAGTGAGCACATGGCGATGGGTAGCGGGATGACATCAATCTCGCCCCCATGCCTGTGCTCACTCAACATTATGCATTTAGACATTAAGGGCCTGGGTTAGAGTTGGAGTGGAGGGGAAACTGGTACAATGCTAGCCTTTGCTCCTTCTCTTTCCCTTTTAAGTACACTATACAACAACACTCACCAACAGTACATTTGGGGACGGGGGTGTGTGTGTCGGGGTCTTGATTTGTTAATTTCAATTTTATTTATTTATGTATTCATTTATGTATATATATGTATATATATATGTATATATATATATATATATATATATATATATATATATGTATATATATGTATATATATATATATATATATATATATATATATGTGTGTGTATGTGTATGTATATGTGTATATGTAATTTATTTATTTTTCTCTTACCCCCCTGGTTGCCTGGCGGACATTCTGGGGGTGGGCCGTCAGGGGTTGTGCTGGGGTGTGGGGGGGTTCGGGGCCTGTGGGTTCGCCGTGGGCGGGGCTGGCGGTGCGCTGCCCCTGGGGCTGCTTGGGCTCGGGTGTCCTGTCCTGTCCTGTCGGCAGGGCGAGGGGTGAGCCGGATCTGGGATGTCTACTGCTCTCCACCCCAGAATGAATGGGCCTACCTCCTGGGTTTGGATGTGGGCTGCCCCATGTAGGGAGCAGGTACATGTCTTGGACCTAGGGGGTATAGAGTGTGCATCGGGATTATGAATGGAACGTGTTGTTATTGTTTGTCTTTCTGTGAGTGAGGGTGAGGATGAGGGTGGGTCTGAATGAGTGTGTCTGTGTATGAATGTTTAAGTGTCAGGCTGGGACTTGGACTGCCCCCTCTCTGATACATCTGAGGCTACTTAGTGTCGCGCTCCTGGCGCGTGGCCTCCTGGTGGGTGTTCCTCTGCCTGCGGGCGTGCTTGGGGCCCTCAATATCTGGGGCTGGGCGCTTGGGTGTTTGTCGGCTCGGCCTGGTGGCTGCCTGGTGGGGCTCGTGTCCTCTGGTCCTGTCGGGTCTGGGCCTGAGGGATGGGCGTCCCCGGTGCCCAGGCCTCGGTGACCGGCCCTGGGGCTACGTCGGTGCAGGGGGCTCCGTAAGGGGCCTGTGTATTTGTCGCAGTTGACCCCGGGGGGTCATTGTGTGTGGTCGCTGGTGGGGTTCGCCCGGTTCTTCCCCTTGGTCGGATCTGGGGAGTGGACGAGTGGCTCGTCCTGTTCGGGTGGTCCTTGGGACTCTGGGCTCGGG